>BGPR01002678.1:130443-166173 GCA_013235015.1 Araneus ventricosus
CCCCCCCCCCCCGTTTCATATAAGGGTCATTCCATGTCAAGTGATCCAGAGCTGGTTCCTTGACCATTTTATAATGAAATAATTTTTTGTATGTTGATTCCTACATAATTAGAGAGTCCAAAAAGACTAATTTTAATTTTTTATCTTTTTCTGAATTCCGATGGCAGCCATTTTTGTTTTACAAAACGTGCTGATTTTTGCGTTTGTAGGGGTTTGCGTTAACTTATATTACTCGGAACTGGTGAACCCGAGGTTGATGAAACAAAAACTGGTTTATTCAGGAAGATACAGCCTTTATTATCTCCAGCACACATTTAAGGAAAATTGTATCCCAAATAGCAAAAATCAGCTTAGAAGTTTGACTTTAAAAATGACAAATTTTCAATTTTTGAAGGCATATAATTCCCAAAAGGAATCTATTCTCCATATTACTTTTTTGGGGATGTGTAGCTACCTTAATGTACTGTATTTACAAAAAAAATTCAACCTTGAGATTTGCTTCTTTTAAGAGCTCGGGCTTTCAAAATCCGAAAATTTCAAAAAATCCAAATTTTGACACCTTATATCTTTGTTGGGGCAAAGTTTAAAAATCTGAAATTTTTACAGATAAACCCTCTATAGTGTATTATATTGCTGTAAAAATTTCATGTTTGATATTTATCTACAAGTCAAGTTAGAGAACTTTAAAAATCCCATAAAAAAGGAATTTTTTGCCAAAAATGACGGAGCATAAATTTGAATAAGTACTATTTTTATCATTAATAAATTATAATATGATATAGGTACTATTACGCATTACATATAAACTTACTTTTTTTACATGAAGTAGCTTGTGCACACTTTAAATGTATAATGAAGTTGAAAAAATGGTCAAGCAACCAATTATTTTTTTTTCTGGATCACTCGACATGAAATGACCCATAATGATTTTTTCAGTTAAGCCATGAACATCTATTACTCCTTTTGCATCAAATTACAGTATGCAATTCTGAAATGTTTTGAGTGTAAAATTCAAAACTCTCTTTGTAGGCTACACTTAGGTTCTTTATTAAAGTTAACCCTCCGCTGGGCACAATATTCACACCGGCGAGTTCGGGTGCAATGCCCCAGACACGCACAGGTGAACAATATTGTAAATAATATTGTTAATACCCATTAATTTTATTTTTAGCATTCTAAAATCAATCAATGACCTCCTTGGAGAGGCTTAAAAGAAAAAACAGGGGATATCATTGCAAAAAGTCTCGCCTCCACAATTATTTCCGTGCAGTACAGTACATGTTTTTTGTATTTACAATTTCAGGGGTATTTCGGATAACCCAGGTTTCGGTTAGCCCGAGTCTGGCTAACTGGGATTTTACTGCAATAACTTTTAATATATTTTGGGATTGCAATTTAAATTAGAGAATTTTTATAATCAGTAGACACTCTAAAATTGATGCTTCAAACAATTTTTCCTAGTTCATTTCTCTTAAGTTTCACAAATAAACGATTACTCATTAATTAGACAATAAACACACACTAAGCAGCCAAAATAATGTTATAATTATTACAGTAAATACAATGTTAAAAAAAGTTTTACCTCATACAAATGTCTAGCTAACTGTGTACAATACTGCCATTGCTTATACGCAACCTCCACAGTCACACCATTTAAGGAATTGTTGGTTAATGCAGAAGTAGAATTTTGATTGCTCCCTGCCCCAAGAGTACTGAGTGAACCCACAGTACTAGAACCAAGAGCTGTTGAAGAAGAAGAGTTACTTCCACTGTTTGTGAGAGAACTGTTGTGATGTTCTGAAAGTTTCTGTAGTTGTTCTCTCAGAAATTTGCATAAAGTTTGTGTCCACTCTGAAAAGAATAATTATATATACTAAGAGAAAGTGAGAGTGTAAAAATATATTGCACCAAAACATTGAAAAATTGTGAACACAAATACACTGAAAAATTGCAGAAAGTTGAATAATTAAAACTCAAAAGTCATAGATAAAAGGTTAGAAGAGACTCTTGTTTCACTCTGTTTTTTTAAACAAAATATTCCTTTAAAAACCAGCAGGAGTGGTCTCCTCAAAACTTTCTCGCAAACACCCTAACACAGGTGGGGGGAAAATGTGCCAAGCCATAGTAACATGCTCCACTCCCTAACACAGGTGGGGAAAATTCACCAGCGGTTGCACCTTTTTTTTGCGGCGTAGAATGGTGAAGAAATCAAATATGCAATTTGAAAGCCTTTTTTTCCCCAAGTGATTGAAACCAAAATTGGACACAGATCTATAATTAAGATAAGAAGACCATATATCAAATTTATTTTATCTCATCACATTAAGTCATTGCATTTAGGAGTTACAGTGTTCACAAGCATGCAATTATACAGACTGACAGACAGTCAACCCTTCAACGGATTTTGTCCAAACTTCAATACATTCCTGATGATAAAACTGTGTACCAAATTTTATTCATCTTGCTATTTAAGTTTTAGAGTTATTGTGTTCAAATGAACACAGATAGCCTTCCCGTAGACGGATTTTGTACAAAATTTGATAGAAATCTACCAATTCTGTGTAAAGATCACATACCAGATTTCATCCCTGTAGCTCAAGCCGAGTTATTGTGTTCACAGACACAATTCCAAAACTGTATTTTTACTTTCTCGTACACGAAGAGAAAGTATTGTAATCATCAAAAAATTCAAACTAGAGATTTTGATGAATCTATACATTTTAGTCCTCCCCGAGTCCGAAAAACACAATTTTGGAATTATGTCTGTCTGTGAACATGATAACTCGAAAACAATTAGAGCTATGGGGATGAAATTTGGTATGTGATCTTGGCACATAATTTGTAGCTTTCTATCAAATTTTGGATAAAATCCGGTGATGGGAAGTCTGTCTGTCTGTGTTCATGTGAACATTATAACTCAAAAACTTGGAAAAGACAGATGGATAAAATTTAGTACACAGTTTTATCGTCAGGAATGAAGGTCCGTATCAAATTTTGGACCAAATCCATCAAAGGGATGACTGTCTTGTCGGTCTGTATAATCGCATGCTTTAAGCACTATAACTCTTAGTGCAATGACTTATATAAATTTAATTTGGTACATGGCCTTCTAAAACTAATTGTAGATTTGTGTCCAAATTTTATTTCAATCGGTTAAAAAAAAAGGTGTTCAAACTGCATATTTGGTTTCTTCACCATTCTACGATGCAAAAAAAAGGCTCGACCGATATGTGCGTTTCTTTACTGTTCTGTCTTGGCCGACTGCCAAATTCTACCCACGCCCTTTCGCCTTTGGTGCTCGCTGAAGGAAATTAGTGTCATTCTGTGCATACAGAAAATTAGGGTTTTTTATCCGTGCAAGGGCGCGGGGAAACGACAACTTTATTACGGGCTATACGAGAAAATTTAGGGGAGACTACTCCAGCTGGTTATTTATTTAGACTCAGAGAGATCTAAAACATGGAGATTCATCAAAATCTCGAGTTTGAATTTTTTGACGATTATAATACTTTCTTTTTGTATATGAGAAAGTAAGAAGTCTGAAACAAAATATAAAGAAGGAAATCATACTAGTTCAACAATTATGTTCATACAGTAACTTTATTTGCACCATGAAAAACGTTTAATAAAATTTAAACTTTGGAGAACATAAGTGTGAGAATGTGTGTATATATATATATGAAATTAAAGTGGCTAATTTTTTTCATACTCTTAAAGGAAAGGACTTAATATAATTGCTCATAAAAAGCATTGACTAAATAATTTTGTATGCTTTAATCACATTTTAATTTTTTATATTTTGATAAGGAGAAAAAAAGAGCCTTTCAAACCCAAAATTTTATTTTCCAGGGGAAAAAATCATCCTTGTTTTCCTATATAAAGGGTCAATATCAAAGTCAAACGCACATTTAGTCCATTGCATAGTTATTGAAAATCTTGATTTGAAAAATACAGTTGGTATGTTTGACAAAAATGATAAATTACAATGAATTTTGAAATACATCTTAATTAAAAAAAATATGCCTTCCTGATAAACAAACATCCGTAATTTCTGTAAAGTATAAAAAGGTATAGTTTATTAAAATTTTGCAAATTAAACGAAGTAAAATTTTCAGATCAATTCTTAGCAATGCATATATGCTTAGTGTACTTGAAATATGTTTTTAGATATATAAAAGTATAGTTCAATGTTGAGGGAATTTGTTAGAAAACGAAATGTGCAATGCGAAATTGAATAAATACTGATATTATTTAAATTATTTACTTAAAATAATGTTATGTAAGGGCTTCTTAAACTTTTTTCACTCTTATCCATTCTATACATGAAAAAAAAATGTGGCCTAATTTCAATCCGAAATATTTCATATTGGTTTCAAAACTGGAAAATAAAAAAAAGGATATATTAACTTAGGATTAATAAAACAACATTTAAGTTTAAATTTTATTCAACAGTTTTAATTTAATTCTTTAAGTGAAGATGCTTTTATTACCAATTTTTACTTACATTTACTGAAAAACTTCAAAGACGGTACTGTGAAAGTTTTGGTGAACTAAATATTTTTAAATGTATCCCTATTTGAGACTGAAATCTACAGCTGAAGCAGCTCGAAATTTAAATACATAATTCCAAGAAAATTTAAACCATTTTACATGGATTTTAAGGAAAATCTGCAATATAAAACTACCTTGGGATGGATCAGGTAGCTGACGCTTTTTTATTTTAGCTTCTGATATAGCAGCATAATAAGCAGACAACATTTTAATGAACCATGCAGCTCGCAGCATTGGAACAGAATGTTCATACAGTGTCATAAAAATATCTTCTTTCTTGTTGAAAATAGGTACCTTAACAAAGAGGAAAATCATTTAGGTTCACATAAATTATTTAAATAAAATATCATTAAAAACACTTTTGTCAAAGAGTGAGAAAAAAATTATGTATACATACTTTTTTGGCAAGTATAGTAAGAGATTTACTTCCAGCCAAATCTTTAAACCACGCTTCAATAGCATTTTTGGATCTGGATGTTGCCTATGTAACAAAAATGGCATAATCAATTATCTCCTATAATTTTAATGCTACACATGATTTTACAGAAAAAAGAAAAGAGGAAATAATTCATTCATTATTGCTTATACAATATTAATTTAACCCTTAAAGGCACAGTGTTGCCTTTACACAACATACCCAATTTTGTCTTCTAAAATCTTCAGAATAAGACTGAAGCTCTAATTCCTGTTGTTGCCAATAGGACGCATACTGAAATTTTTATTACATCAATTTACAACATGTAGATGGCAGCCTCAGTGCTGATGAAAAAATATATATAAATTGGTGTTTTTCATTTGAAGCAGCATCTTTTTAGCTTTGTTCGTACACTTCAGAATACCATATTTTATTCTACAATGTTGAAGGAAAATCCTTATCCCTATTATTATTTATTAAAATTCATCTGTGTTTGACATTATAGAATTTTATCGAGGAAATTTTTTTTGAAATAAAGCCCAAGCCCAGGGTTGTCAGTTGGTAACAAACTGTTTCTTATACATAAACCATACTTAAAACAAAATAGGATTTTTTAAAAGTATTTTTCCCATGTTTTATTTAAGAAATTAAAGTCGAAAAACATTTTAAAATCAATTTTTTTAAAAATCAGGCTTTTAAGGGTTAATGTACTAATGTAGTGTTGATTCAAATCAAGAATTTAAATGCAAAATTTTCTTGCATCATACTTAAAATAGCCATGAAAAAATTATCACATAATAACTTACAAGCCAAAAATTATCCTTTGGATTTATCTGTTGTCTTTTTCGTCCACTGTCTTGAAACCGATTAAGTTCTTGTTTTAGACTTAATACAGCACTGAAGTATGAGCCAAACTAGAAGACAAATTTTTTTTTAATCCACCAGAAATAAATAATCTTCTTAATCAATTTCACTAAACAAGCTTAAAAGGAAATTAAAAGAGAAAATAAAAGTAGCAGAAGCATTTAGTTACTGGTATTCTTATTCACAGTAAACATATGTGGGTATATTAATAATGCTTATGTAAAGAATTTTTAAATGATTTTAAAAAGTAAAAAATTTAACATAGTTGGTAAATAGCATAAAAATATGCATCTTAATATTTACCAGACGAAAAATTAAATAACTGAAAAAGTTTAATGAAAAAATGCTAAAAAGATTACAATCATTATTAAATATGCAAAATATAATATTTAAGATTGCTTGGCAGAATCTTGAAAACACTGTCTTCAAAATGCAATATTAATAATTTAAAATGAAAGTAAAATGTTAAAAATATAGAACTCAAAATATTATCAGTTTGAAAGAGATTATAGTTTTCAAACCTGTACAAAATTCATAAAAATTTTGAATTACTATCAATTTGTACTCTAAATAAAAACAATAATACATTACAATCCAAAATGAGACAAAAAATCTATTTTCTTAAATGGGATAAAATAAATATGCAGATAAGTTAAAAAACATGTCCTTACCTTTGTAGCTGTAATATTTGAATTTCTGGCAGATCCATACTAAAAAATTGAAAAATGGAATAGTTACAAATTGTACCATTTTACACAACAATTATTTAGCATAGCCCATGACAAAAAAATTTGTCATGAAATTCCCTAATTAAGAAATACAATTGGACAATGGACATATAATTCACCATTAAATTAGTATTTTAAAAACTGTGAATCTCTCTGAATTGAACTCAAATATAAGCCTACTAATAGCATATCTTTAAATCATTTTGAAGTTAAAAATAAAGTATTATTGATGTTTATATACATTTTATATAACTGTTTTAATATCATTCCTGATGTCGCTTATGTATTTATATAACATGTGTGTGTCACCCTTTATTATACTATCCTCTTTTTGTTGTAATAATAATTAATGCAAATCATAGCAATAATTCCTAGAATAAAAAGGAATTGATCAGATTTTTTTCATCAAAGAAATCCATTTAGAATTTAAATGGGATTAATTTTTAACTACAGTAGAAACCCAGGAATCCGAATTAATTGCAGTTGACCTATGTTCGGATTCCGGGAAATTCGGTAAAATACTCTTGGACACCAAATGCAGTAGAGTATAGACTCGGGGTGCTCTGTGAAAACGTACGGAAAGAGCACGTGGCGATTTGCACGGTACAGTGGCAAATAAGTTAAGGATAAAAAGAAGATATCCGACTCAGTTAGTACTAATTAGGGTGCTGCATTCATTCTTAAAATCAATTTGAATACTTCTTTTAAGTTAGAAATAAATGTTTGCATTTTTTCTGATTCGTAATTGTTATTTTTCCTTCATTTTTCCAGTAAAAAGTTTTCTGATTTCCAGGGTTCTACTGTATACATACAATTTTGTGTACTCACTTCATCCGGAATTTGAGGTGAGCTGTTGAAACCTTGCTTGACATTTATGGCTGTTAGCTCATCCTGAAAGTAGAAAAATACAGTTTTAAAAAGAGGACAAAATTATAAATAAATTAATAACATACTTATTAAAAAATTATAAAAAGATCCTAAGCAATACTTTAATAAATTTAAAATAATTACTAATCATATATTTTAAACTATATCAATCGTTAATTGGGCTTCCAACAAAATGTTTATTATGCACACATAAATAAACAGATAAAAATGTAAAACTTTAGTTTCAGTTAGCCAGAATGAACAAGGAATGTCACTCCACACAAGAAAAAATGTCGGATAATTAGGAACTAAAATGAGGGAACACTTGTTATATAAAATACCTCATATTAAACAATATCCTTCAAGAAAAACCAGTGGGAGTGGTCTCCCCTAAACTTTCTCGCATATGCCCTAATACGGATGGGGAAAATTACTTCAAGCAGCAGTAACACGTGCCATTCCCCAACACAGGTGGGGGAAAGCACGCAAAGTGGTCTTGCCTTTTTTTTTTCCCTGTATTGTAGAATGATGAAGAAACCAAATATGAAATTTCAACATCTTTTTTTAAAAGATTGAAATGAAAATTGGACTCGGATCTACAATTAACAGTAGAAGACCATATACCAAATTTCATTTAACAAAGTCATTGCGTTTGGGTATTATGGTCAGGGTTGTCGATTTTTTTGATTTTTTTCAAAAAAATCGATTTATTTGATTTAAATCAAGATTTTTTTTTATTTTAATGATTTTTTTAAATCTATATATATATATTTAACATTTGTATATTAGACAATGAGCCCTACAGTCATAGAATTATATATATATATAACAACATACCAGACATTAAGCTGTACTTTCTTAAAAAAAAAAAAACCAATTAAAAAATTTAATTGAAAGATGTAACAACTATTTAAAAAAATATTTGTAAGCGCGCACACACACAAACATTGCCATTTATAAGTAAAGGTCATAGTTTAAGAGATTGCACTATGTAGATGTTTGTATTTCTTTTGGAACATTTGTATGTATTACTTAATTATCTTACATTTGAACATTATTGCAATATAAAAACTTTGTTGTCCCCAACATTATTTAGTTTTCTCCAATATTAAAATGAAACTCTTTACTATGTTCTTTCTTTGTGAACATGATCCTTTCGCAATATTTATTTTAATTTATAAAAAGGAGCATCTCATACTTTACATTGTATTGTGTTGCTCATTAGAGATTTATTTAAAATCTAACTTGCTTTGTTCTCAATAATAAGGATAGGGAAGTACTCTAGTTACATCAATTCAATGATTTTTTTTTTTTATGTTCTATATAGTCTTTGAATATACATCTAAAAATATTTTAAAATCACTATTTAAAGATACATGAACAATTTTATTTCATTAAAGCAGATTAAATTGATATTTAAAATAAAGTGATTTAAATCAGTGATTTAAAAAAAAAAATCAGTTGATTTAAATCGGTGATTTTAATCAACTGATTTAAATCACCGCAACCCTGATTATGGTCATCATTTTATCATGTTCACAAGCAAGTGATTATACAGACCAACAGAAAGTCAACCCTTTGACGAATTTGGGTCCAAAATTTGATACGGACCTACATTCTTGTTGATAAAACTGTGTACGAATTTTTATTTATCTGGCTATTTAAGTTTTTCTTGAGTTCATATGAACATGGGCAGAGAGCCAGACAGACTTCACGTAGATTTCATCCAAAATTTGATAGAAATCTACCAATCTTGTGTAAAGATCACATGCCAAATTTCTTCCGTCTAGTTCAAACCAATTTTGAGTTATCGTATTCATAGACAGACTTAATTCCAAAATTGCGTTTTTCGGACTTTGGGACATCTAAAACATGGAGATTCATCAAAATTTCGAGTGCATTTTTGCACGATTACAATACTTTCTCAGTGGCGTAACTAGGGTGGGGCAGGTAGGGCATTTGCTCTGGGTGCAGTTGCCCTACCTGCAAAATTAAGGAATCAATTGGTTGTATTTAAAAGAAAAGTAGGCTTTTTGAAGCTCTTAATCTCAAGATTCTTAAAAATTGAAATGGTTTCAACAAAGTGTGCGAAAATTCATTTTCTTTGTCATAAGGTGCTAAATAAAACATTATTAAACTTTATTAGTGGTAAATTTTGATTAATATATTTAAAGATATGTATAAAATTATGTGATGAATTATATTATGAATATTATTAAATATATTTGTCACTAAAGCTTTTGTATGATTTTATCTGTGTTAGCAAAAGATTTGCTTCAATGTTTAGAGTTTTTATACCTGTCTGTAGGTAAAAAAGTAATGTATATAATTTTTTTTTTCATTTTTATTCGTATACATGTGGGTTTTTTTTTTTTTTTTGATTGATTAAGAGATTTGTACACATTTTATATTATTTTTCAAATATGGGATAAATGGAATGCACCTTTTATTTATCTTTTTCCAATACATCAAAAGTCTCTTAGAAAAACTTTGACTTTCTAATTTCATCCATATTTAAAGAATTAAAGTTAGAATGCACCAAATTTTCTGTAAAAATTTAGCGAAGTTTTTAAAAAACATTTGTAATGTGTAAATCCTATCAGCTAAAAAATGTTTTATATGTAATTTTTTAAGTTTATTTGCACTTCTAATCTTTTCATTCCCCAGTATAAAGTTTCTGAAAAGAAAATGAGGATGACATTTCAAAAGAAAAAAGGGGGTGGTGCAGTTTCGATATTTGCCCGGGGAGCAATTTTATGTAGGTACTTATTAAAGCACAAGAAAGTAAAACAAAGACATATAACTAACAAATGTATATTCTAGGCCTATCTTATTTTTAAAAAGTAGAAAAGTATTAAAGCAATCTTTGAAGACAAAAAGTTATGTTATTGAAAAAAGCTTGTGATGACAGTAAATTGCTTCCCAAGCATCACCTATTAGCAATTTCCTCTTGCTGTTCAATATATTTCAAGGATAATTCAATAGGATTTAGTCTACCCTCATGTATACTGATCTCATTTGGTTGTTCTTCAAGCTTGTTCCTGTCATTCTTTACAAAGTAGACCATTTCATTGTCCATCACTTCGCACCGTTCATCAACACTCATCCATTAACAAAAGATTAATAATAATATTCATTATGATATCGATTTGGAGTTGCTAGCAAAACTAACTGTATGGCCACCCAGGTGACTAACCTTGATTTCTTACACAGTATACAACTATTGAGCACATTTTTAAATTTCAGAGTCAGTGCCAGTTAAAACACAACACTTATGAACTTGCTTAATTGTATGAATTTAAGTAATATACGAGTTTCAAGTAAGTATTGCAATATCATTGAGTAGACTAATATTAAAAATTCCTTTTCAGCAAGCTTGAAGGCAAAGGTAGATTCCTTTTCGCTAATGCTACAAAAGTAATGAAATATTACATATTGATCAATACAGACATAGCCAATGACTTTACTGTTTCTACACATTGCAATATTTACGCTGTGATTCTGTTTTAATGACATTTAATTTTTTCCCTATATCAAGGTTTTATCATTCCATTTTTCATTCCAAAAGGTTATGCCAGATTTATTGGTCAGTAAATTGGTCAATTTTTTTTTATATCCCAACATATAATCATTCAACACATAGGAATCATAAAGAAATAAACATCCCAGCAGTGCAAATATCCCCTAGATAACATTCAGCCAGCCTATCTGAAACAGTAGCAGGAAATTGACACTTAACACGAATGAAGAACGATTCTAAATTAGTTTATTTAATCTAGGTTACCATATAATTGTACGAACATTACTTTGTCATATGGTAAAATCACATGACATGAAACATTTAAACATTACTAGAATGGGCTTATTTAGAGAACTCCCTGGTTACAGAGATAACAGTCACTAAATTCTTAACACACAAGAGAATAAAAATTATTAAACATTGTGAGATCCAAATTTAACACATGTGTTTAAAACATAGGATATCAATGCAGCCATTTTGAACAGGAAATTTAAATCTCCATCGACAGTTAAAAGCAAATACTCAGGCAGGAAACCCCAAAACAATTTTAAAGTTAATGAGATATTTTTCAATATAAAAAAGGATAAAGGAAACTCTTATATATCTATCTTTTTTGGCTATTTTATATTAAATTTATTAAACAAATCTTGGTGCAGCCATGTTTAGTTAAATATGAAATTAAAGTAATCTGTCAAATTAAATGTTTGATTTATTAAAATTAACTGTATGATTAATTAAAATTAAATATTTACTTAAATAAAATAGTTAATTGTGTATATTTACTTAATATTTAGTTAATTGTGACGATATCTTCACTAAAAAATTTCATGGCTCATAGTATATGCCAGCAATCTTAATCTTGTAATGATCTAATAATTATCTTAATTTAAATTAAAGTTATTGTGTCTGTACGTATGCTCCACATCTCCTTCTAAACCATTGGACTGATTTCAACCAGACTTCGCACACTTTTTATTTAAGACAAGAGAATGTTCACATTAACTTTTCAAAGCCCAAAAGTTACTTACAATTTCAGTTAATTAAGCAAGGTGTTTTTCCGCGATATCTTTGGAAAACATTATCTCACGAAACTATTTTGACTCCTTATTCAATTTTTTTTTAAATTAGCATTTCGGAGACAAAAATTTCATTTCCATACAATTTGTTTTTCTCATTTTAATATTTTTTCAAAATAAGTTTATACAGAATTCGTAACAATATTCTTTATTGTTGAAGAACAAGTATAATACAAATATATATAGTTGCCAGAATACATTCACAGAATTCTGGACTAATGCTAAAAGAAAATTTAAATTTTAGACGATTGACAATTTATATCAGGACCAAATAATGATTGATTCATTTTCATTCTTTAAATTAATGAATAATTAACTAGTTAATTTAATTGTTTCAAAATATTCATTGAAACCTTTCTTTCTTTTACTTTAGTAATTGTGAACGAAATTTGAAGTACCTATATAACAAATAATAATTTATGGAGAAAAAAGCCGATTTTAAATATCGTTTGTTTCGATTGATATTCTCATTTTAAATAAAAACGTTTCAGATTAGAAAAGGAATTTGTGCGTTATAATTTTCATACAATAGTAGTTTTTACATTAAAAATATTAGACATGAAAGCATTTTAATCCGGAGCAAAGCCAGGTATATCAGCTTGTTTACCGTACAAAACGTGGAAGTGAATGCGGCTGATGGGAGCTCATAACTTCTAAGCAATTGTAGCTGTCAAAAAACTTTTAATATAAACATTGTTCGTTAGGATTATGTGATAATTCCCCTAATTGCAATTTTCTTTCTATCTTCAATCGTAACAGAGTAATGGGGAAATCATAAATTGGGGTGGGGGGGGGAAAGTGGCATTTTAGCTCATAACTTCTAAAAAATTATAGCTATCAAAAAAGTTTCAATACAAAAGTTGTTTATTATAAAGAGCCCATAATTAGCCTATTTTGAGTTTTCATTCTATCTTCAATAGTAAAGGAATTATGGAAAAATGAAATTTTCAGTCCACCCCCTTTTAGCTGGTTAGCCCATCTACAAACTCGGTCGATATTTTCACCGAACTTACAACATATCCCCCGCCGGTTAAAATCTAATAAAAATTACTCTAGTTATCGTGTTCACAAGATAACATGGGCAAAAGCGTTATACATATATATATATATACTAATACTCTACTAAGAATAAGGAAAAGAACATTTTGCCTTCTATTCTCATAAGGATTAGAGCTACAAGAATGAAAGTGGGTGGAAGAGACTGCAAATGACGAGAGCTTTCCAACAAGGGGCAAGATGCATAGGTTAAAACTTACTTTAAGTTATGGGAAGAGGAGGGGAAGGGTGGGAAAATCACTTTTTAGCTCATAACTTCTAAGCAATTGTAGCTATCGAAAAAGTTTAAATGCAAAAATTGTTCGTTATGATAAGGCAATAATTCGCCTAATTTAAATTTTCTTTCTATTTTCAATTGTAAAGGAATTATGGGAAAATGAAAATTTCCACCCCCTTTGAGCTGGATAGCCCATCTACGAACTCGACCGAGATTTTCACTATCCTTACAACATATCCCAAGCTGGTTAAATTTAGATCAAAATTACTCCTGTGATCGTGTTCACAAGATAACATGGGAAAAAGCGTTATACATATATATATATATATATATAAACTTTTTAACGAAGGGTGGTTTTGGGTTCTAGGGGTCATGATCGATGAAGATCTGCAGAAATTTTCCGAAAGTCATGTCATGAGAACCATTGCAATAGGTAGAGTTCCTATAAGGAATCTACCTAAAATCCCTTTTCGGCAAGCTTGAAGGCAAAGGTAGATTCCTTTACGTTAATGTTACAAAAGTAATGAAATATTACATATTGATCAATACAGACATAGCCAATGACTTTATTGTTTCTACACATTGCAGTATTTACGCTATCATTCTGTTTTCATGTCATTTGATTTTTTGCTATATCAAGGTTTTATCATTCCATTTTTCATTCCAAAAAGTTATGATAGATTTATCAGTCAGTACATTGGTCAATTTTTTTATATCTCAACACATAATCATTCAACAGGTAGGAATCATAAAGAAATAAACATCTCAGCAATGCAAATATCTCCTAGATAACATTAAGCCAGCCTATCTGAAACAGTAGCAAGAAATTGACTCTTGGCACGAATGAAGAAGGGCGCTAGATTTAAAAATTAATTTATTTAATCTAGGTTACAATATAATTGTGCAGACATTACTTTGTCATATGGTAAAACCACATGACATGATACACTTAAACACTATTAAAATGGACTCATATAGAGAACTCCCTGGTTACAGAGATAACAGTCACTAAATTCTTAACATATAAGAGAATAAAAATTATTAAACATTGTGAGGGGCAAATTGAATACTTGTTTTTAAAGCATAGGATATGAATGCAGCCAATTTGAACAGCAAATTTAAATCTCCATCGACGGTTAAAACCAAATACTCAGGCAGAAAATCCCAAACAATTTTAAAGTTAAGCAGATATTTTTCAATAGCAAAAAGGGTAAAGGGAATTCTTATTTAATTACTCTTATTTTTGGCTACTTTATATTGATTTTATTAAACAAATCATGGTCCCGCCATGTTTAGTTAAATATCAAATTAATGTATTCTGTCAAAAAACCTATTATCAAATTAACTATTAAAATTATTTGATTAATTAAAATTAACTATCTACTAAATTAAAGTTAAAAAATTAATTGTTACAAAACTCCACTAAAACCTTTTTTATGGCTTATACTATATGCCAGCAATCTTTATGTTATGATTATCTAATAATTATATTAATTTAAATAAAAGTCACTGTGGCTATGTATGTATGTTCCACATCTCTTCAATCAAACTTTTTATTTAAGAAAAGAGAAAGGTCACCTTCAACTTTTCAAAGCCTAAAAGATGCTTAAAATTTCACTTAATTAAAAATTAAGCAAGGCGTTTTTCCGCGATGTCTTTCATTTCCATAAATTTGTTTCTCTCATTTTAATATTTTTTTCAAAATTAATTTTAAACTGAATTCGTAACAATATTCTTGTTGATCAAAAATAATACGAAGAACTGTTTCCAGAAGGAAAGAATGCTAAAAAAAAAATTTTTAAGTAGATGATTTAACAATTTATATCGGGACCAGCTATTGATTTATTTTCACGCTTTAAATTAATGAATAATTAAATAGTTAATTTAATTGTTTCAAAATATTCATTAAAACCTCTTTCATTGACTTTAGTAATTGTTAGCAAAATTTGAAGTACCTATATAACAAATAATAACGTATGAAGAAAACGGATGTTTTTAAAAATTGTCTGGTTCAATTGATATTCTCATTTTAATTAAAAGCGTTTTAGATCAGAAAAGTAATGTGTGTATTATAATATTTATACAATAGTAATTTTTACATTAAAAATATTAAACATGAAAACATTTTAATCCGGAGCAAAGCCAGATATATCAATGAGCATTTATAATTAACAAAATTTAACAAAGATATTAACTATAAATTAATTAAATTAATTAGTCATAAATTAATTATATATTATACCATATAAAAAGTGAAGGTGAATGCGGTTGATGGGAACTCATAACTTCTAAATAATTCTTGCTGTCAAAAAACTTTCAATATAAAAGTAGTTTGTTATGATATGGTGATAATTACTTTAATTGAAATTTTGAAAAATTGGGGGGAGGGGGGTATTGAATATCGCTTTTCAGCTCATAACTTATAAGCATTTCTAGCAGACAAAAAACTTTTAGTATAAAAGTTGTTCGTTATCATAAGGTGATAATTCGCCTAATTGAAAATTTTTTTTCTATCTTTAGTCGTAACAGAGCTATGGGGAAATGATAAGTTGGGGAGGGGATTGAAAATGGCTTTTTAGCTCATAACTTCTAAGAAATTGTGGCTATCAAAAAAGTTTCAATACAAAAGTTGTTTGTTGTGATAAGGCAATAATTCGCCTAATTTGAATTTTCTTTCTATCTTGAATCGTAAGGGAATTATGGGAATATGAAATTTTCAGTCTCCCTCCATTTCCACCTCCTATGAGCTGGTTAGCCCATCTGCGAACTCGGCCCAGATTTTCACCCTCCTTACAACATATCCGTCGCCAGTTAAAATCTAATCAAAATTACTCTAGTTATCGTGTTTACAAAATAACACGGGCCAAAGCGTTATGCATATACTTCTCTACTAATAATAAGGAAAAGAACATTTTGCCCTGTATTCTCATAAGAATTGGAGCTACAAGAATGAAAGAGGGTGGAAGAAACTGCAAATGACGAGAGCTTTCCAACGAGGGGTAACATGCATAGGTTAAAACGTATTTTAAGTTAGGGGGAGAGAAGGGGAAGGGTGGGAAAATCACTTTTCAGCTCATAACTTCTAAGCAATTGTAGCTATCGAAAAAGTTTAAATGCAAATATTGTTTGTTTTGATAAGGCGATAATTCGCCTAATTTGAATTTTCTTTCTATTTTCAACTGTAAAGGAATTATGGGAAAATGAAAAATTCCACCCCCCACCATTTCCACCCCCTTTGAGCTGGATAGCCCATCTACGAACTTGACCAAGATTTTCACCATCTTTACAACATATCCCAAGCTGGTTAAATTTACATCAAAATTACTCCAGTTATCGTGTTCACAAGATAACTGGAATAATTTTTATTAACTTGATATATATATATATATAAACTTTTTAACGAAGAGTGGTTTTGGGTTCTAGGGGTCATGATCGGTGAAGATCTGCAGAAATTTTCCGAAAGTCGTGTCATGAGAACCATTGCAATAGGTAGACTTCCTATAAGGAATCTACCTAAAATATGCAAATGTAAGAGTTAATGTAGTGATGATTTGCGAGGGAGAAAAATTTATTAGGCTACATAATCATTTTTTTCCAACAAATACAGTAAAGTACCGTTTATATGTCTTTCAAGGGATTGACATAAAATGAAGTATAAATGAAAAGACTTATAATTGAAATTATATTAAATAACTTTAATTACTTATACAAATTTAATGCTATCACTGTAAATGCATATAAAAGTAATAATTTTAAATGTTTTTTTAAGATAGTACTTAGTATATTACTACATATGGCGGCCTTTCTAGGAGGGTGCCATTTTTTTTTTCTCTTGACCGAATTGGAAATTTTTCTAGTATGTCTCCTGATGGCAATTTTGTTTGTTGTTTTAAGCAGCTTGAAATGAAGGCTGTTTTTTTTTTTTGCGTGATATTCGAGATTTGTTTTTGATAACCCGGCACAGGCCAAGAACCCCGTTCTGGAGCATACCTTCATACTACATAGCATGAAAAACAATAATTAAGCTATAAAATTAAACATTTATCATAAAAGTGAGAAAAATCATACATCTATTACAAATCTGGAGTTATAATTTCTTACACAATTTATTTGTATGTAGGTAACCGTTTAATTAAAAAAATCTTTAATTGTCATCTGAAGTGCTGATTGTCTGTGAGTATTAAGTACAGCACTATGAATTGAATTAGATTCATTGAATATTTTTTCAGTGGTCTTTTGACAAAAGAAATAAATTCGAAGTTTTCTTATAGAGTCCATTGCATCTTTAAAGGAAAGTGGAATAACTTCATCATTCAAATCAGTACCAGACAATTTGCTGTCTATTAATTTATTAATTGTGAGTAATTTCAGTAATATAATTATTTCAATAATGATATCAGTATCACAAGTTCACATACTAGAAAGGAGGAAATTTTCGCATTTTAGAACAGGGGGAAAGATGTATAACCAAAACTTTTTATCTTATGAAAGAAGTACTTTATCACAGTGAATGCAAATGAATCAGGACCATGATGAAATGAAGCATAGGATGACGTAAGTGAGAAACGTATAAATGGTACTTTATTGTAATGGCAAAAACTTATATTAAAATATAAAATAAATAGAATTCCTAAATTTATTTTTACAGATTACTTTTATAATTAAATATATTAAAAAAAGATGAAATATAGATTTTAGAGCATTTCAAATCTATACAAGATATGATGTAGAAAATGAGCAATTAACTGCCAATTGCTTTTATTAACATTATTTTAGAGAAACAGTTTTTTAAAAATGTAATCAGTTATTTCTATTGTATAAGCTTCAATTATAACAGTTACTCTTCAAACCTTAAAGAGACTCAAAATTTTTGGAGATCAGCTATCAAGAAAAAAAATGAATATTAACAAACTGTCCAGTATGATAAAATTTTGCTTTACTTAGAGTGACATTATTTGCCTCAAATGGAAAATTATGTTTTATTCATATCTTGTCTGTTAAAATTATGTCAACAGTGGTGAAACTGGCTAGTAATACATTACTCATACGACAGTAACACATCAGTATTGTAGATAAAAATTATGTTTTAAATTTACTAATGTGAATGGTTATAATGATATCTACTGAAATGAAATTTCTGAGCAAATTTAAGGAATAACAAACTTTTCTATTTTTGAATTAAACTAAAAAATTTTAAGCAATATATTTCCATATCAGAATGCAAGTTTTATCCCATTCAACATATATTATAAAAAATATTTTCAACTAATATATATAGTAGAACTTCCCACTAATCATCACTGTCGGGAAAATATCTTTATACATATGTACAGCAATAAGATTTCACTGCCATCTTGAGACGAAAATGAAAATAAAATCCTTTAAAAAAAGAACATTTAAAAATGAAAAGTGAATCCTTTAAAGTTTTTACAAAAATATAAAAAAATTTATTCTGCCGTAATAAAGCAAGAAAAGTATGGCAGTAGTTACTCAGTTTTTTCAACAGAATCTATATATTTTCTGAAATAAAAAAAAATACTAATAGATTTATAGCAATACTAAATAAAGGTGATAAAACATAAGTCAGTTACAAAAGAAGTCACCTTCACAAATTTGCCAGGAACCAGAATCCAAATGATTTTACAAAATTTTAAAACTCAATTGATGCCAAAAAAAAATGTACTAAACAAGTTAAGACCTAAAAGCAAATTTGGTTATGATCACTGGAAGCAAATTTTTATTGAATAATTCCACAATAATGAAATAACTTTATTAAAAAGTAAAAAACAATTCTGGTGTGGGTTATATATATATAAATATAAGATGCTAAAAAGTCGTATGAGTAGGTTTAGTAGAAAGGTATGTTTGAGACGTATGCTTGCTATAAAGCCGCTTTGAATCATATGTATTCTCTGCAGCCCTGTTTCAGACAGTCAGAAGTATGCCGACTAATTGCTTAGTATATAAACAAAAACCAAAACTGTAAGGATAAACCTCAAAGCATTCAAAATAATATTAAGACCCACATTTTCCCACTGAGTTACGAAGAGATGTTAGGAACAGTTGTGGTTGATATTAATTCGGTTATAAATTCCTAATCAATTCCATAAATGAAATAAAATTGAAATTTCATTTAAATACCTCTTTTTGTTTTGGATCTTGGGGATAAACATCTGGCGGTCCCAACTTGGCTCTTTTAAGAGGTCTTTTTTCATAAAGCCAAGAAGACACAGCCATTGCGTCAAATTAAATAACAATTGTAAATAAAAGATCATTTAAATGAACTTATAAATTTTATGTACTGTAAACGATATTTGTGGCCATTTTTTGTCTCTGATTACAGTTACAGTGAAACCTCGATCTACCAGTAATAACAACTAACCAAGTCGCTTCTCTCACAGAGAAGTAGAATCTCTTTCTCTGTGGCTTCTCTGGCATAATGAATTTTAATATTTTGAAATAAACATTTTCAACTGTATTCTGCGGTTATCATCCAAAATTAGAATGGGGTGAATTCATATGACGTCAAAGGGGTCTATTCTGGTATCCCCGGTTGGGTTGGGTTCCGCACGTTAACAACGTAACTCAGCCCAATTCCCAACCCAACCGGGGGTACCAGAATAAACCCGTTAGTGTGGGTTCAATCATGTCGTGTTCGATATTTGACTCACCGTTACCTTTGAGAGGATTTTTGCAACAACATATATCAGAGTATATGCTAAAAAAAAAATTATTTAAATGAAGACAATGGTGCTTGTTCCTGTTTAAAAAGCAGTATTGCAGGGATGAAAATGTTCCAAAATAATTTCGTGAACTCGTTGATTTTTTCGGAGAACATTTCTGAAGGGACATTAGAGTTGACAGGCTTAGTGAGAGCCGAGTACAAAAAGTTACTCGTAAAGTGGACATTTGTATTGATTTAAGCAGTAATGAGGCAAGTTCATCTTTTTTATCAGTTGCCTCTCTAATTTCGGATAATAATGATTGCTATTATGCTACACTAAATGAGCTGTGTTTAGTTTCGCTTTCGTTTTGAAGCATTTTCTCATTCGTAAAATTAATTAATTAAAAATATTTTGTGAATAAATCAATTCCTTAGGGTAAATTATTATAATTTCAACGTTCACTACTCAAATCGTATCTGTTTGTCTATATTCTGCATTCTTTTTGAGTTCTCACAACTACCTAATTGATATTCATAAAAAGGACTTTTTCCAAGACCATTATTAATTTTTATACAAAGTTTTTTTTTTATTTAGAAGCTTTGCCATATAATATTAATTTTTTATCCGTTTTCCTGCTCAGAAAATGCTACATCCGAAACTTTCTCTAGTTGCTAAGAGACACAATTTTGGAAGACCAGGAAGGCTAATTACATAATATTTCAAATAAGAAAAATTATATTCTATAATATTGAGTGTTATGCATTTTGTAAGTTAGGAAATAACATATTAAAAAATTAGAGCTCTGCAAGCATTATTAGTTTTTGTTTTATGCCTTTACATACTTTAAATGCATTTTTCTCGAACTTTTATTTTTTTGTGATGCAAGTGGTTTTTTTATTCCCAAAGGCTTTTTTTCTATTCCAGATAGAGTCTTGAAATTTTTTGAAGATACTTTCATACATATGTACTATTAGATTTAGCATGAATTTAGGCCTCAGAGTTCTAGTTATTTTTTAAAAAATGTCAAAATTAATATTATTAGAATTTTCATGTTTTTTTAACAAAAATAATTGAAAATTTAAAAAGAATCAGATCATTAATCTCATGCTAAGTTTTGTTTCCAAGGATCCAAGAAATATAAATCATTTGAAATAATTAAAAAATATTAAAAATTAAGTATTTTATAGAAGCTTATAATTTTTTTAAATCTTAAGATAATAGTAGTTTATGCGAAAATGACTTTTTAAAATCAAAACTTATACATTAATATAATATAAAAAGTCATTAATTTATTTTATTATTACTGTCTCCAAAAAAAGTTTTGAAAAAGGGTATGGTGCAGCCATTATTTTAAAATTTAATAAATAGATCATCAACATAATTAGTGCTATAATATATCTTCGCACTTTTTGAAATGGTCTATTTCTGCTTTAATACTTAAGTACTGAAATAAATACTAAATTAATATAATTATCTCAATATTTTTTAGATTGAACATGGATATTATAGTAAAGTAAATAAATTCTGTAACATTAGATACATGAAGATAATAGGGTAGTCCTAATAAATGAAATGCAAAAGAAAGATTGAAATTAGTAACAACCAAATTTTTTAGTTTGAATTATTTTTGTTATTTATATAATACTGTAAATTGTTGTTTGTGTATGGTTTAAAATGTGAAGATTACTGAATCTCAAATAGCTGAGCTGCTAATTTTTACACTGTGGCTTTTTGCATTTCTTTTACACAATTCAATAACATGTTGAATGTTAGTTAATAAATTATTGTACTAGTCAGTAAATTAATATATTTTATTATTATGCTAGTTAATAAATTAATATAACTTTTTATTACTTTATATTATGCCTACATTTAAAGTGCATGGTTTTACAAATATGCAGACAACTGAATCTCTAATTTCCCATCCGTATTTACAAAAGGTTCAAATTAAAAAATGTCAAAAAAAGTTCAGGTTCACTGACAGTAATTTCTTTATTGTTGCATCCAATGTAAACAAACACCATATAGCACAATATATGTTATTAGTTAGTATTTCTTTAAAAAGTATCTGTACCAAGTGTTACAAAAAAGCATACAATCAACAGAGAAGAAATTAATTTTTAAAAAAGCAAAAGAAACTATTTACACACAAAGCAAAAATTCACTTATTTTGAGTTGTGACAATACACAAGAATACATCGTTGCACGAATCAATGTCGTATTTCTGTAGCGGCAAACAAGATTACAAAAAATATTCCTTAATCTACGATGATTGATAAATTAGTTTTATCAATAAAATTTTCTGTCGAAATACTTCGCTTAAAAATCGAAGGTAAAAATTTAAATTGATATTTCAGTCGTCAATTTACATGCCGATTATACATAATAAAGAATAGGTGTTCACTTTGTTTATCCCGCCACAGCTGTTTTTCTATACTCTCGAACCCAAACTGCGCATAAGGTCCATTGGCGAATATGTAGGCAGCTTTTTTCAACCTCCGATCGAGGCGCTAAACAGACAGAAAAGTGGTAGGAGGTGAGGATGCGAGGCGGGCGACTGTGCATTTCTCTAACCTAACCATAACCTCAACTACTGCCGACGCCAACTGGTCAGTTTGAGCTGAGCTATTGGCACGTAAACATGGCTGGTAGAATTAATGCTCCCGCCAAGTGCGAATTGTGTAGTGTTATTCGCTTTCTTCAAGCAGAAGGTTGGTTTGTGGAAGACGATCATTCCGACTTCTAGAGTTGTCATCATTCGTGACAACGCCCGTCCTCACAGCGCTGTTGTAACCCAGCAGCTTCTGGAACAGTTTAAATCGGACGTGTCTGATTACCCAGCCCCGACTTAGCGACGAGTGATTTTCATATCTTTCCTGAATGGAAGAATTGACTATGAGGCTAAAGCTTCCAGAAAAATGAAGATATTCTAAACAGCGTTAGGGCCCATCTCACATCAAGGACGGCAACGTTTTTCGAAAAGGGGATCGGAAACCTTGTCCACCGATATGACAAATGCCTGAATCTTCACGGCGGTTGTGTCGAAAAGTAACCATGTTTGGACATAACTTTTGGTGATATATTCATTTTGCCCTCTACTCTTGTTTTTTTTCATGGTTCATCCAAAGTTGAAAAAAATTCCCCCGTATGTCGTGCGTCATAGCGTTTTATATCCTGCGAGATGCGCAATGGATTCCAAAATTAAATCGGAGAGTAGCATTTGACGTGCTAACAAATCCAATGGATAGTAAAATACGTCTCTACTTTAGACAGAAAAACTTTTTCTTTGTGATTTAAATTCGTAAAAGACATCTAAATGATCTTGCGCACCAGTTGCATATACTAATACTGGAACCTGCTTACTCAGAAGCTTATTAATAAATGATCTCGCAGATAACAAGCCTTAAAATATACTTTCTTCTCTTTTTAACCCTTTCAGTCAAAGTGATGCCGTTTGGAATCATCATTTTCATTATTTTTTTGTTCAGCATCCAAACCTGCCTCTGTTACCAATTGTACAACATTAAATTCTTCACATTTTCCTCTTTTCAAATATATTTTTTATTCCTACCAATAAATGGCTGCACTATCGATTTTATCTATTCAAAAATTGCCCTTTTGAACTTCACTTCATTCAGCGAAAAAAGTCAAAATAAAAATTAACTTTAACATAATTTAAATGAAATTACAGGTTCAATTTCATTCTTATTATTTTTAAATATTGTTACAAAAGATTTTCTGTGGGTGTATGGTGTAAACAATCCAACACGCAGGATAATGGAGAATGAAGGTTTATTCACAAATATGCAGGAAAACACGTAGCATAGGTACGGGAAACAATAGTTCTTGCACAGATTAGCAATGCAAACAGACAACAATTCACAGGTAATAACAGTTCAGCACTTTGATATTTATCAGCACAAACAGTCAGCAAATAACTCATAACGACAATAACATCACTTTCAATAGCGCTCAGCTCACCAGCTTCCTAGCTCGCACTGCAAACGAAACTCTAACGTCGTTCCCAATGGATCAACACCACTCCTCTGATCCAAACGAGGTCCTTATATACTCTCTCCGACAGGCTGTGACGTCACATGGAGTTTTCTCGTATATTCAAGCGTATTCCCTTTCCTAATAGAGATATCAAGAAAAGGGTTGCATTTTCTGAAATCATCTATTTGTCGCCAAAATGATCGCCAAGTTCGTCGCCAAGATCAGGGGTCCCGAAAAGGCCGATGCCCGTCACTCCGTACTTACCCCTGTAAAACTCCCTCCCCAACTATAAGACTAGCGAGGCAGGAAAGCGACGTTGCATCTTTGCAACAATATGTTAAAATATTTTATTTCAGCTTTTTTTTTTTTAAAAAAAAATATCAATTTTTTTTATGTTCAGTTTTTTTTTGGGGGGGAAGGGGTCTTTCTTAATTTTTTTTCTTTTTGAGCTTTCATCTTAGGCCTAAAATGAGTACATTTCCCAAATTTCAGAATGATTAAGTCCATGCTTGGGACTGAAAGGGTTAAATCCAAAAATCTGCCATTTTAACTCTGTGTCATTTAAACTGTGTCTTCAATCCTGTGCAATACGTTGATTTCTTTTAAGTCGGTCATTGATGACTCCACACAAATGGCGTGGTGGCACTTCACGTCATTTCTTTTTCTTAAAGCCATCAATTCACGATAGCTTAACGCAGTGCAAATCTATCCACTACCAGTCACTCTGATCCTCGTCTTCTCCGATTTCCTCGTGAATCACTCCAAATCTCCCCTGTTGTATTATGAGTCTGGGTCTGGAAGCAGAGACCACGCCGTAGTTAGAACAACAACAACCTTTATTAGACACAGCTAAATGGGAAGAGGGAGAGCATGCTCTGTACAGCCTTTTTATATCATGTCGCGCATGAATACACTACACGATCCTTTCTTTAAAAACAAAGAAGATTTCAAACAATTTCATAGAACATTAAATTATTAATAAACAAAACTATATTATTATGAATTGCACTTCAAACTTAACATTAAAACTTGGCAACATAACGGCTAGGTGGTTTTACAACTCTGCCGTATCTGGTTCGATACGGACCCTTGTCTGGACTTCTGGAAATAGGCTCGTAAGAACTAGATTCCTGGCTTGATTGGGAATCCGATGCAGGTTCATCAACTGGCTCTTGAGGTCTTACTGTAGGTGTTGACTCCAGAATAACATCTCTGGTCAGTGGCGAATCCAGGATTCGGGTCTGGGGGGGGGGCTGAGATCGTAATAATTTTGTATCGTAGTGACGAATGTCAAACCTCATGGCTTATATAAACCAAAACACTTTAACTTTACAGGCTTTCCTCTCCTGACAATAAGAATAATAAAGAACACTACAATACTTTCGATAATTTAATAAAAAATACAATGAAATAACTGACCAAAAAATGTTTTCGACCGCGCCAACGCTACAAGTGCAAGTGGAATGACTAGAAAAGTAGGAAAATTTTCGAGCCTGTCAAGTCAGAAAGCAATGTTGTCACGATTTTATTACTATTCTTTTAAAATGAAAATTAAGATCAAACAGTTGTAGTGATTTTAAATTAAATCAAGAATTTTGATTTAGCTCGGGGGGGGGGGGGGGCTGCAGCCCGATAGCCCCTCCCCTGGATACGCCACCATCTCTGGTCGAGTATTCCTCAGAATCTGTAAAATTCTTAAAAGACGCAAAGTCAGAACACTTTTGGTCTCTAATGTATCCGATTTCTTGTTTTTATTTCTCCGTTATATGTTCGAATACGATAAGATCTAGGATTTTCGTTCTGGCGTAAAACTTCTGCCGGTTCCCATAGACGAACTCTATTTTGCACGAACACAGAACTTTCAGGTTGTAATTCGGGCAAAGTCCTACGATAAGATTTAAACATTGCGCGTCTATCTCGAAGCTTTTTCTGATAGTTGCAATAACTCACATTTTGGACTTCTTCATGTATCGACAAACTTGGTAAGACTGTAGAAAGCTTGCGGTTCATTAAGAGCTCAACGGGAGAGTAAATAGATCCTAGAATTGGAATAGCTCGGTATAACAACAAAGCCAAATAAGGATCTTTAGAGTCTGCTAACGTTTTCCTAAAAATTTGTTTTACAGTTTGTATGGTCCTTTCTACTCGACCATTGGATTTAGAATACTTAGCACTAACCTTTACATGCTTAAATTTCCAACTTTTAGCAAAACAATCAAAATCTCGGGAATTGAACGGCGGTCCACCATCACTTATTGACTCTAAGGGTATACCGTGTCTCGCAAAAATGGATTTAATTGCAGGTATTACAACTGTAGCTTGTAAACTGCTAATTAGCTGCACTTCAATAAATTTTGAATAGTAGTCCACCACCTCTACGTAATTTTTACCATTGAAATAGAAGAAGTCTATAGCCACTTTGACCCAGGGTGAAATAGGAAACTCATGTGGCATTTCAGGCTCCGGTGCATTACCAATTTGAAATTTAGCACAAACTGGACATTTCTCTATCATTTCTTTGATATCTTTAGATATCCCTGGCCAAAACACACATGCTCGATCCATACTTAAGTTTTAACAATACCAAAATATCCTTCATGCAATCTATTCAAAATCTCTCTCCGCATACTTTCCGGTACAACTATTAAATCGAGCTTTAACAATAAGTCATCAACAAAATGCAACTCATCTTTATATTGCAGATATTTTATAGCCGATAAATTCACTCCCTTACTGTTATCCCAACCACATTCTAACAGTGATTTTAGTTCCTGCACTATAGGATCACTTTTATTAGCATCGCTTATTTCTTGCAGCTTAATATCAGAAATTGGTGACTATCTAGAACAGATAAAACTAAAGAGTCTTCCTCAGGGGTTGGAAAGTGGTTTTTAAGTAAGGATGCCCTTGAAAGTGTATCAGACACAAACATTTCTTTACCCGGTTTATAGAAAATTTCATAATCATAACACTGTAATTGCAAATAAAACCATTGCATCCTCGAACTCATGGCTGACAAAGGCTTTTTAGACATAGCTATCAGAGGTTTGTGATCAGAGTAAATCTTAAATTTAATTCCATAGACATACTGGTGAAACTTTTTGCATCCATATACAACAACTAAAAGTTCTTTCTCAATACGAGCGTAGTTACGCTGCGCTAGAGTCAAAGTCGATGAAGCGAAAGCAATAGGCTTGCCCCTTTACTGTGAAACAGCTCCTAAACCAAATGGAGATGCATCCACAAAAGTCTCGGATTCAACTCTAGGATCGAAGAATGCTGAAACCGGGTATTTCGTAAGTTTCTCTTTTACCTGATCAAAAATTTCATCATAGGAAGGATCCCAAAGCCAAACAGTATTGTTCTTAATTAACTCGCTAAGCGGAGCAATTAATGTTGACAAATTTGGAAGAAACTTGTATAAATAATTTATCATTCCCAAATATCGATGCAAGCTTTGCCTATCCTCTGGTTTACTCATACAGAATTAATTGGTTCTAACTTTGATTTATCAGCAGCAATACCGTCTGATGATAATGTATGACCTAGAAATGTAACGCGGGTTTGACAAATTTGAAATTTTTCCTTACTCAATTTCAGATTAAATTCTATGCATCGTTTAAAAACTTTTTCCAATGTTTCATTATGTTCTTCCAAGGTTTTACCCCAAACAATTAAATCATCAAAAAATTGTCTGCATTCTCGATATCCTCCAGCATTTCTGCCACTACTCTCTGAAATCTTTCTGGCGCACACTTAATACCATATGGCATACGCAAGAATTTAAATCTTCCGAATGGAGACGAAAATGTACACAAACGCGAACTATCCTCGTCAAGCGAAATTTGCCAAAAAGCGGAAACGGCATCTAACACACTAAAATATTTGGCTCCTGCTAATTTACTTGTGATATCCTCAAATGTGGGTAAATTGCACTGAGGATGCTTAATAGCTCTATTCAAGTTTTAAGGGTCCAAACAAACTCGCAAAGCACCATTTAGGTAGATTCCTTATAGGAAGTCTACCTATTGCAATGGTTCTCATGACACGACTTTCGGAAAATTTCTGCAGATCTTCACCAATCATGACCCCTAGAACCTCAAACCACCGTCCGTTAAAAAGTTTATATATATATATATATATATATATATATATATATGTGTGTGTGTGTGTGTATAACGCTTTTTCCCATGTTATCTTGTGAACACGATAACTGGAGTAATTTTGATCTAAATTTAACCAGCTTGGGATATGTTGTAAGGATAGTAAAAATCTCGGTCAAGTTCGTAGATGGGCTATCCAGCTCAAAGGGGGTGGAAATGGTGGGGGGTGAAATTTTTCATTTTCCCATAATTCCCTTACGATTGAAGATAGAAAGAAAATTTAAATTAGGCGAATTATTGCCTTATCATAACAAAGAATTTTTGTATTTAAACTTTTTAGATAGCTGCAATTGCTTAGAAGTTATGAGCTGAAAAATGGTTTTCCCACCCTTCCCCTCATCTCCCCCTAACTTAAAGTACGTTGTAACCTATGCATGCTACCCCTTGTCGGAAAGCTCTCGTTATTTTCAGTCTCTTCCACCCGCTTTCATTCTTGTAACTCTAATCCTTATGAGAATAGAGGGCGAAATGTTCTTTTCCTTATTATTATTAGTAGAGACGTAAATATATAACGCTTTTGCCGATGTTATCTTGTGAACACAATAACTAGAGTAATTTTGATTAGATTTTAACCGGCGAGGGATATGTTGTAAGGTCGGTTAAAATATCGACCGAGTTTGTAGATGGGCTAACCAGCTAAAAGAGGGTGGAAATGGTGGGGGACTGAAAATTTCATTTTCCCATAATTCCTTTACGATTGAAGATAGAAAGAAACTTTCAATTAGGGGAATTATCACATAATCATAACGAACAACTTTTATATTAAAAGTTTTTTGACAGCTACAATTGCTTAGAAGTTATGAGCTGAAAAGCGATGTTCAATTCCCCCAATTTATCTTTTCCCTATAGCTCCGTTACGATTGAAGATGGAAAGAAAATTTCAATTAGGGGAATTATCACCTTATCATAACAAACTACTTTTATATTGAAAGATTTTTGACAGCAAGAATTACTTAGAAGTTATGAGTTCTCATCAGCCTCATTCACTTCCACTTTTTATACGATAAACAAGTTCATATACCTGGCTTTGCTCCGGATTAAAATGTTTTCTTGATTAATATTTTTAATGTAAAAATTACTATTGTATAAATATTATAATACACAAATTCCTTTTATGATCTGAAACGTTTTTAATTAAAATGAGAATATCAATTGAAACAGACGACTTTTAAAAACAGCCGTTTTCTTCATACATTATTATTTGTTATATAGGTACTTCAAATTTTGTTAAAAACTACTAAAGACAAGGAAAGGTTTTAATGAATATTTTGAAGCAATTAAATTAACTAGTTAATTATTCATTAATTTAAAGCATGAAAATAAATCAATAGTTGGTCCCGATATAAATTGTTAATCGTCTACAGTTAAAATTTTCTTTTAGCATTCTTCCTTCTGGAAAAAGTTCTTCTTCTTATTGTTGTTGTTCTTCGACAAGAATATTGTTATGAATTCAGTCTAAAATTAATTTTGAAAAAATATTAAAATGAGGGAAACAAATTTATGGAAATGAAAGATATCGCGGAAAAAAGCCTTGCTTAATTTTTAATTAAGTGGAATTTTAAGCAACTTTTAGGCTTTGAAAAGTTGAAGGAGACCTTTTTCTTTTCTTAAATAAAAAATTTGCAAAGTTTGATTGAAATCAGTCCAGTGGTTTAGGAGAAGATGTGGAACATACATACAGAGATAATTATTAGATAATTATAAGATAAAGATTGCTGGCAAATAGTTTGAGCCATAAAAAAGTTTTTAGTGAAGATTTTGTAACAATTATTTAACTTTAATTAAGTAAATAGTTAATTTTAATTAATCAAACAATTAATTTGATAATTAATTAATTTGACAGATTACTTTAATTTGATATTTAACTAAACATGGCGGGACCATGATTTGTTTAATAAAATTAATATAAAATAGCCAAAAACGATAGATATTTAAATAAGAGTTCCCTTTAACCTTTTTGATATTGAAGAATATCTCCTTAACTTTAAAATTTTTTTGGGATTTTCTGCCTGAGTATTTAGTTTTAACCATCGATGGAGATTTAAATTTATTGTTCAAATTGGCTGCATTCACATCCTATGCTTTAAACACACATATTAAATTTTCCACTCGCATTGTTTAATAATTTTTATTCTCTTATATGTTAAGAATTGAGTGACTATTATCTCTGTAACCAGGGAGTTCTCTAAATGAGCCCATTTTAGTAGTATTTAAGTGTTTCATGCCATGTGATTTTACCATATGACAAAGTAATGTGCGCACAATTATATTGTAACCTAGATTAAATAAATTAATTTTTAAATCTAGAGTATTTTTTCATTCGTGTCAAGAGTCAATTTCTTGTTACTGTTTCAGATAGGCTGGCTTAATGTTATCTAGGAGATATTTGCACTGCTGAGATGTTTATTTCTTTATGACTCCTACCTGTTAAATGATTATGTGTTCAGATATAAAAAAAAATTGACCAATGTACTGACCGAAAAATCTATCATAACTTTTTGGAATGAAAAATGGAATGATAAAACCTTGATATAGTAAAAAATTAAATGTCATGAAAACAAAATCACAGAGTAAATATTGTAATGTGTAGGAACAATAAAGTCATTGGCTATGTCTGTATTGATCAATATGTAATATTTCATTCGTTTTGTAACATTAACGTAAAGGAATCTACCTTTGCCTTCCAGCTTGCCGAAAAGGGTTTTTTTTTTAACTGTAACTAATGGACTGACCCAGTCTGTAGGTTCGGTCACTTTCTCTATTACTCGAGCCTTAACCATCCAATCAAGTTCAGGCTTTAAGGGCTCTAAAAGAGAAAACGCAACCTTTCTAGTCACAGAAACAACATTAACCGAGTTTTCACACAAGGTAATATGATATTTACCTGGTAAATTACCCAATCCTTCAAATACTTGATTATATTTGCATAACAAGTTAGAAATGCTTTTACAACTATTTACATTATCGCACTTTCTAATCAAACCTAACTTATCAGCAGAGGCAGTTAATCCTAAAATTGGTTGATACGAATTTTTAGTGACCAAAAAATCTAAATGAATAACTGGAGAGTTTAAGTCTTTCTTTACAGGTAATGTAGTGCATCCTAATAGCTCAATGGTTTGACCAGTATACGTTGATAGCTTAACTGAAGTTTTTCGTACGTTAACTACAGACCCATAAATGTCATTTAATAATTTCTTTCTAATTATATTTGCCTGAGCTCCTGTGTCAATTTTAAAGTTTACTGGTCTATCATTAATCAATAAAATAGCTTGCCAAGAGGATGACATAGAATCAGCACTCACATTACCAACAAAGAATTGCTCAGGTGGATACTTACAGTTATTTGCGGAATTGATAAATTCCACTGCGTTATTCTGGCATACCTGGTTGACGGAATTTAATCTACAAGCACGAGAAAAATGGTTCCGCTTCCCGCAGCTCCGACACTGTTTACTATAAGCTGAACATCTACCTGGAACGTGATGGCTTCCACAGTAATGACATTTTCTACCGCTATTTTCTTGTCTTTTTGCAGGTTGTCTAAACTTATTAGCTTGACCGGTAGGTCTAGGTTTCACCTCCAGCGATGGCTTGAACCTTTTAATGGCGTCGATACTTCGCTCTTCCATAAAATAAACTTGAGCTTGTAGTTTAGAAGTTTCAGCAGCACGGCACATGTCCACCGCGTTTTAATATCCAAGTCAGGTACTCGCAAAAGGCGTTCACGAACTCTTGATTCACGCAGGCCTCGGACAAGTTGATCTAATAAAATGGACTCACTCAGAGAACCATAATCACAGTTTCTAAGCTGCTTTCGAAGCTCCGTAATAAAGTCATCAACAGATTGACTTTCCCGCTGCACAAGCAAAAATAACCGCTGGCGTTCATAAGTAATATTACGCTGGGGGACGAAATGAGCTTCAAATTTAGCAAGAATGTCATTCAACGAGGCAGAAGAAACTTCATGGAACGTATTATAAATTTCCAGGCATTCATCGCCAATAACATGCAGCAAAATCGCTACCTCCTGGCTTTCAGGCTTGGCATTAAGCGATGTTGCATCCATATAAAGTTGAAATCGTTGCTTCCATAATTTCCATGATTCCACGTGATTAGAATTCATCCGAAAGGGCGGAGGCGGTGCAAGGCTTTCCATGGTTCGTTGTCACTCCAAAGTTTCAGTTTGCTTCTGACGCCATGTTGTATTATGTGCCTGGGTCAAGAAGCAGAGACCACGCCTTAGTTAGAACAACAACCTTTATTAGACACAGCTAAATGGGAAGAGGGCGAGCATACTCTGTACAGCCTTTATATATCATGTCGCGCATGAATACACTACATCCCCCTACACACACACACTTATTCCCACTGGTGTTGATTTATGGCCGGCAGTCCATGTGGAGTGGTAGATATCACGACCGGTTGCAGTAGTGACGATTAGATGGAGAAAAATGGGGGGGGGCAAAAAATTTATAGACACTTAAAAGTACCTCGGAGTTTAAGGGGTAGAAAACAAAATTTTTAAATTTAGTTACCAAATTAGCTAGCTTTCCTGGACACTATTTTTTTTTATTTAATTCTTAGTTCAATTTTTTCCGCAAAATGGGGGGAGGGGACTGCTCCCCGAGTCGCCGCCACTTATCGGTTGGATACTCAATCTTCCGCTCGTCACCACTTTAATTCTGAACGGTTTTTCACTTTGACGACCGGTTTTGCCGCGGCGTGATCGAATTTGCGTGGCATGGGGCGGTTGTGAAGTCCAGCCTTAGAATTTGGATGCGGGGTCGCTAATATCAGGACATAATGTTGTTCTAAATTAAGGGACACTATTAGTAAAAATCTAAAATATATGGCGCAAAGTATACTTATTTTTTTTTAAATTCTGAATAGTATTTAACTGTATATGCTGTAAGTGATGTCATCGAGCTGTATTATACTATGTCAGATTAAGACATTTTGAAGCTATATGCGGCTATTCTGTGTAGAACCTCATAATTTTGAACCGTGGTCAGATGATAAGGTCAACATTTCGTCATTGCCAAAGAATACTAGTAGCATTTGGAGACCAGCTGGTTTGTCAAGATTAATACGAACGAAAAATTTCAATAATATGCGTGGCTTGGTTTTAATGCTTCCAGTAGCAAAATACCTTTAAATTTCAAATTTTGATAGGCATGTAACTCGAACTATTTTAGAAACCTTATACCTGTTTGTTCATTGTGCTATACATATGTCTATTTCTCTCTGTCTTCTTATCTAAACTGAGCTTTGATCCAAATTGGAGCTTTAATCTGAAGAGGGAAATTATTCAACTTCAACTGCCCCATTTATTTGCTTGTTGAATCGAAATATACTCGTAAATATATATGGATAATAAGTGAAATAATTCAGCATCGGAGTGTTTTGCGAAGTACTGATTATATTTCATAATTTTGTGATTTCTTAGAGAATTTTTGTTTACTGATTCAATAAAACATTAGAAAGCAAAACTTCAAGCCTAAAGAGCGATAGTATATTTTTATACATCCAATTATATTACAGGAACGAGCAATATTGTGTAGAAATGTACAAACTATAAAAGAATTTCATCATTGCTTACTTTTGAAGTTAAACCTTATCTGTAATTACTACAACCTACTCAATAACAATTATTACAAACTACTGAAAAAAATATACTACTCTGGTTATCAACAATGGAAGAAAAACACAGGATAAAATTTTTTGTTGGAACAATGAAACCGATTTAAATTTCATTATAACAATGAAAAGTACTGCTGTAAAACATTTTTAAAAATTTATTAAAGCTACAGACTTTTTGTACGATAATATTTTATGAAGTTATCATTCTCTTCCATTTTTCAAAGCAAAGGAATTTACTTTCTTTTTTATTTTATAAGTTTTATTCTTAAATTTGTAAACAAAGTCCTTTAAGATAGTTAGTATAATAGGAAAGACATCCAGTACGCTGAAAGATGTTTTAATTCTTTCTATCAGTATGTTTTAATCCAGTTAAGATGCTGCTGGGATTAAAATGCGTATTTTACTTGAAGAATAAAAGTTAAGTTGGCGGATGCAATTAGATGTTACATGACACGGACAGCTACTTGACTCCATTAGAGACCTTCATGTAGACAATGAACTAAACAGGTACAAGGCTACTAAAAGAGCATGGGTTAAATGTCTATCACAATTTAAAATTAAAAATGACTTTTTAAGGGAATCATGAAATCAAATTATGCATAAGAGATTCAATTGAAATTATATTCCGGGCGAACAAGCTGGTCGCCGAAGGCGGCTAGTCATAATAAACATAATTTTTCTTTTGGCTACACAATGTGATTCATTCGTTTTGGAATACTAAATAGAAAACAGTTATCTAAAGCTATGCAAAAAATTTTGAGAACATAATGCATGATGATTAAGACAGAAAATGTGATTAAATACAGCTGTAATAAAATTATCACGTGGGCACTTATTAGTTATTACGACTGGAATTTTTCTGCCTTTTTTCAGGAAAATTATTATTTGTATATTGATTTCAAGAAGATATAACACATATGTCGGACGACACGAAATAGTCCTTTTGGTTTCGAGTTAAAGAGGTTCTCTTGCATATTCTTAAGACAGAAAATAATAATAATAAAAAAAAAACGGATTTTTCTCGGTAAAACTATGCTGTAAAAAACAGGAAAATCCCGAAACCTTCTTTACACAACAATGTTTATGATAGAATACCATGAAACGAACAGGTGGTTAAATACCGTTTGACAGGAGGACTCACAAGGTTAGTGTCCTGGAAATTGTCAACAACAAAGTCGGAAAGGAATACACTACTCCTTGTCTATTCTAGGTCGTGCAATGGTTAGATTCGATTCTAAAGAAATATATGAGGTTGTTTTCTGACGAAAGGGAAGTTTTTGCATATAAAAAGTCTATGTAGTCTCATAGTAAGTTATGTTTTAGCTCTTATTACAATTTGCAAGTAACTTAGAGAAATATTTAATTTGGAACTTAAGCGGAAATCGGATCAGAAGTCTCTTGGTATAAAAATTCTATTTAAGCTGATTTTAAATTAAAAACATAATGGTACAAAATCTTTAAATTTGCACAGCTTATAATGAGTAATTCATAATAACGCAAAATATCGTTTTTATTTTTTATGATATAGTGTAGTACGTTTCTATATTGCAACAATTTTGCAAATATGTATAAAATATATCTTTTTCTACACTGGTGTAAAAAAATTAAGGAAAATTTCGTAAAATGCGAGAAATTTGCAATTAATACGAAAACTATGCTTCGAAATCAGTTCTGGAGAATTGCCTGACATTCAATCGAGTATCATACACATTTTGCAGTGAAGAGTCGGTCACGCGAGCAATTAGGGGGACCACCAGAAAGGGATGAAGGCGAAAATGGAGTTTCACCCATCCTGTTTCACAGAAAGCTGATAACGAGATGCAATTTTTATCAACTGTTATTTTTGATGTGCATAATATTTAAATGTATTTTCATAAACACAGCACAAATATTCGGGAAAATATAAAGGTTTTCTTTAAAAATCCCAAATTTTTCCGCAAATGTTTTGCTTATAACATGCAGAGTTTTT
>BGPR01002679.1:0-60747 GCA_013235015.1 Araneus ventricosus
AATGTGAAAATCTGCAAGTGTCCGGATACTTTTGGGCATATAGTGTACATACATGCGTACCTCGTAGTGGAAGTGCGGTGGAGCAACGTCTTGCATTAAGATAAAATCATCCTGATCTTGTTGAATTTGTGGAAACAACCAGTGTTGGAGCATGTACCGCTTTTACCGGGATTATCCGAATGCATGAAATAAAACTTTGAACTTTTCTCCATCCAGTGAAGTAACGTATGTGTCTCTATCTATTGTCGTTCATTAGAATTAAATATTTACAATCTGCTGCTTCTTTGCGAATCACCCTGTGTTAAATAACAATCAGTTTTTGTTATTTACGCAGAATTTTCAAGTTTTTACTTTGGTAGAAATTCAACTAACGTTAAAATACTTGGTAAAAATGTCTGTGTTAATATTTTTGTATTTCTCTTTGCAAATAGATTATGCAAGAAAATTAATCAAATATGCATGTTACCGACAATGATCATCTATTCGAATCCTTTGTTAAATTTAGCATTTTTTAGGTGCTGCGTATCGTATGAATGTCGAGTCTTTTCCGAAATTCACACTCAGTTGCCCACTTCATGTACCTGAACTTTCGGCTCTTAAAAACCCATAAATAAAAACAGAAGTCGACATCAGAAAATTTATCATCATCTCTCTCTCGAGATTGACTTGAGAAATAATCAATTTTGTATTGTGATGTCTCTCCCTTTTCCCACGACGCAGACCGACCACCCCAGCCGAAGTTCCCGAGGGAACGACGCAAGAGGAGCTTAAGTGGGTGATAAAACTGTCAACCTTACGCAAGCCTAAAGGGTTCAGCGAAGTGCGGTGCATTTTGGCAGAACACCCGACAAAGACCTCCTGTCAAGATTGACCGCATCCAATTAACCCTATGGAGGAAGGCACACGACTGCGGTTCGGTGATTTGTCCAGCTTGAGGACGAATCACCGAGAGATAATTCATCAACCACTAGTCCGGCCTCAGAAGGTAAGGTGTTTAAGAAGGGTTAGGTTAGGGTATATTAACGTACCGTTTTGAAGCAACACGACGGCTGTTTAGGGACGGACCTCGTAATTTTGAACCTCGGTCAGATGACGAGGACGACACCTGAGCTGGCACCCGCCTCTCCAAACTTCCGCGCCACACCAATGGGAGGACGTTTCGCTATTACGTATGCTTAGTGTGCAACGGGCCCCATACACGGCGGATCTTCAGTGGAATCGAGCTTCGAACCTGCGACCCTTCGGTCCCGAGGTCGAGACCTTACCACCAGGCCACTGCGGCCTTCGTGTTTAAGAAGGGAGGGAAAAGAGAAGAGGAAGAGATGAAATTTAAAAACAAACAACTAACAAATTTAACAAATTAATTTTTAAAAAAAATTTCTGACAAATTTAGATATTTTGTTAAAAAAATTAATTTAGATTTGTAAGCAGACGTATTTACTCGAATATAATTGAATAGATATATTTTTCATACATACCGACGCGTTAAGTTAAATTGTAATAAAAGCTATGTCATATAAGTTTTCCCATCATAGTCAAGCACACTGGCACATTAAAAAGATCCCATTAGTTTCCGTTTCCTTAAAATTTCTTAAATTTCGGAAAATATTTCACCTTGGAACAGTAGTGAAATGTTACTTTTATTGTTCAGTCAGATTTTCTGTTAATTTTTCTTAGCATCACCTCTGAAAAATCATCTAAGACTAATTTTTAATTTTTCTAACAAACTTAGACATTTTGTTAAAAAAAATTAATTTAGTTTTGTAAGGAGACGAATTTACTCGAATATAATTGAATAGATATATTTTTCATTCATACTGACGCATTAAGTTTAATTGTAATAAAATATATATTATACAAGCTTTCCATCATAAGCAGGCACCTGGCACATTAAAAAGACCCATTAGTTTCCGTTTTCATTTACTCAGAATTTTATTTGATTTTCCAAGAAGTTAAGGAAGGCGATACATAAATTCTTCCTAAAAGTTTATCGCCAAAAGCAGCTTGTAATGAGACGAACGTTACGAATATTTAAACCAAAATATCAGTTTACACTTACCAAGCAGTGTACCACTTGTCAGCCAGAAGTCGTAGAGGTGGGGATGAAGAACGGCTTTCATTTCTCTGATGATGTTGGCAACTTTCGATTCTTTTGGGTGCTTCTCCTTGGGTTGCAGGAGAGCGCGACAACTCAGAAGTTTAGATGTCTTCATTTCATGCAAGAATCTCAGAGGCCGAGGCGGTAAAGTTATTTTACTCTCTTTGTTTATTAAAATACCGTCGAAACTGAAAGAAGTTGAGTTTTTTTCAGTAAAGGAAGAGAAAAATACGTACAAAGTAGAAATTTTGTATTATAAATTTAAAATTAGCATAAACTCTTTTACAGTTTTTATTGTTTCAGTCAGTTTTTCAGAAATTCAAGAGACTGAGAAGGAGAATTTAGAGAATTAATCTGCCTCCATCTAGCAATCAAAACATGCTTTATGGGTTTCATTTCCGGAGAACCAACTTTTCACTCAGTTGCATTGAATTATTTGCTGTAAAAGATAATCAATAATATTCGAGTCCAGTGTGGTCTGAAATTATCATCTCATGGGAAGAAATTATCAATTATTATACCACAATACGGGGATACCTAAGCATAAAGGGCTGTCATCTTTATAAATTTGAGTACTTTAATAGACGTTGAAAGGGATAGAGGTCTGTGCGTCCATCCAAAAAATTACTAACCCACAGAGATACTGTCTCCTTCACACAAATTCTTTCTTCTCAGATAATCCATGGATAATTGACTACAGATTTTTTTTCTAGTTCAATCAACCTCTACTATCACATTACAATTTAAACACAGTCTCATCGGCGAAGAGAGCAGCTGTCCTTTTCATCTGCAATTCGCTGGATATACTGCTGTACACTGTAAAAAATATCCGTTTTTTTCACGGACTTTTTCCGTATGTTTGATGGTTTAAAGCTGTTTTGTTGACAAAACGGTTTTTCACCGTTTTCCGCTCCAGCCATAAACGGTTTAAAACCGTCAGTGCAAATTCTATTTTTCTTCATACGGTATTGCGAAAAGCAATACCGTACATTTAAGAAAAGGGAAAGTTATCGTACAGAAAGTACGATAACTTTCCCTTTTCTTAAATGTAATTTTATTGCATTCATTTCATGTTTTCAATAGGGTTCCATCTCCGTAAACTTAAAACACGTGTTCTGGCAATAGTTGATTTTTACACTACTAGGTGACGCCACTAGAGCTATAGTGACTTTAAAATTCCAATAGATTATTTTAACTTTATTTTATGAAGTCTCCGGTGGTCTAGTGGTTAGAGCGACTGCCTTGTATTTCTATGAACGCGGTTTCGATCCCCGGCTCGGAGGAGTTAGAAGTTTTGTCACCATCTTGCATCGAAATCGTCCAAGTAAGTTCAATTAAAAATTATATTAATTGAAATTATTAATTAATATTCTTAATTGATAATACTCATCAGTACATTTCAACTCAACTTGAACAGAAGGAGAAAAACAACTCAACTCAGTCGATGACGTCATTTACTTCGATGACTTAATTTTTACGGAGAAAACTTAATTTCATACGGTAAAAAACCGTTGTGACTACGGATTTACTTCGTAACTTTTACGGTTTCGCACAACCAACCCAGCTGCCAATTTAAAACCGTAAATTTTACGGGATTTTTTTTGCAGTGTACCTACACTATTAAAAAAATACCTGAAAATTCAGGTGAAAATTTACCGATTTTAACGGAAAATCTCCATAATGTATTATCTCCATATGTAACCGGTATTTTCCCCTAAACAAACGGAAACTTCCCTAACTAAGACGCTCCCTTCCGTGACGCGCGATGAGTTGAACACAGACGGCAAATCTTCTCGCTTATAAATTATTTTCATCAACCTTTTACGCAAAGTAGACGTTGGTACAATACTTCCGGCAGCTAAAGCAAGGAAAGACCCAAGCTTGATCGATGTTGAGCGCAATATTGTTCATTTGTACCTCTAGATTATCCTTTGATGAATATCCAGAATGTCGAATTTGTAGTTTGAAAACATTGCGTAGGAGCGACAAGACTTTCATTTAACTATCTGGCCACTTCCTTCGGGCTTCCACTTGCCTTTATAATCTCACCGTGGCTCTATATCGCACTATTGGCATAGAAAATTATACCTCGAAGTAAATATGGGGGATAGGCAATTTTGATATAAATACCACAGAAGAAATTTTATTTTTCGTTCGAATTAGTTTCCGAATTATTGCGTTCACTGCCAAACATTCAAGTAGATTGACCGACAGACAGACATAGTTTCAAAAATAGAGATTTATCAAAATGTCGAGGTCAACTTTTTTGACGATTACAATACTTTTTAAGCAATAAATACTAGAAATTAAAAATAATAATAAGGCTCCTCAAAAAAATTTTAAGTATTCGTTGCATATACTTAAGATATCCGAACACGTTGAAAAGTCGATTTTCGACCAAAATTCCAATTTTTAAATTTTTGATGTTTTCGATAGTTCATTCATTTACCTTTCTAAAACATATTTACTTTTGTCGGTACGTTAATTAGAAGATGAGATATTAATTGTTTTATAACAAACCGAAAACCGGAAGTGGGCGTTTAATTAACCGAAAGTTGTCATTTAATGGGACAGAAACCTGTCAAAAATTCTTTTAAACTGCATTTTCTCAAGTTAATATGATGTCAGTATATTTTTAGGAAATTTTTTAGAAGTTTAGATACTTAATTTGAGCGCGTGGAAAAACTAAAATTTGATTTTTCTCAAAATTAGATTTTATGCATATTTTTCAAACTTCAAACATGATAAATCAAGATATTATCATTCGATTGTTCTGAAATTTTGTGAAAACTTTCTTCAAATGTTTCTCTAGTAAATGTAATTTAATAATGTATATTGTAACAATATTTTTTTAATTATGGTCTTTTAGTTGAAAAATGACATAGAAAATTGGCTGAAAATCTTATAATGATTGTACGATTAGTTCTAAAATTTTTATTTATCCAAAGAATGTTAAGATTATAGTACAAGCACTAGTCCATAGTATGTAGTTTATTTTAGTAATAGTTTTATTTGAATTATTACAAAAGTTTGACCTGTAGCATGTTTGAAGTTTTTGGGAATTTCCTCTAAAAAGCAGCAGAAATTTAAGATTTTTATAAATTTATAATAATTAATACTCAAAAATCATACTCTAATATTAATCTTTAGTAAATTCGAATCTAAAAAACATATTTTGGTGTTTCTATTTCACAATTTAAAAAAAAGTGCTCCGAACGTGTTCGGATACCTTAAGAGATTTTGAATCCCCTGGAGAAGTTAATGGTTATTCATTAAACAAATTATTTTTTTCAGTTCAAGTAATTTAACACCTAGGTTTAAATTATTTGGGACGCGCTTTCAAATAATTAAACGTAATAAAATATAATGAACATCCGGGCACTTAAGAATTAAACTTAGCATAAACGGTAATTGATGTTATGTACTATTTTACATCTACAATTTTTATACGTGGCAATAAAATCAAGCAAAGAATATATAATAAATACCAATCCGTACTTCTCATATATTCCATCGTAGGCGACGAAATGAAGATCTTCTCGGTTGGGGAGAGAAGAGCAATTGTTGTCTGGCAAAGCTGAGTGCTGCAAATAATTAAATTTTCTTACGAATTCCACCAAATGAATTATCCACCCGTGCGTCATGAAAAAGTAATGACCGGAAGTACCAAATTCAGGAGAGGATACGTGGTTACATGAATCGTACTCCTCTATATAATTGAATCCGTTTTGGTACATCTTCCATACAAATTCGGGCTGTAAAGGAATTGGTTTCAGTAATAACCTCATATTATGATGGTATTGAAAAGATTTGATGTTTTGAAGAATTATTAATTATACGATATGAAGACTAAATTTCGTGTTAATACTCGAATAACAAATAGAAAATATCCAGTTAAAGATTCTTGTGTCCATACCTTCATTCTAATAATCTTATCCCATTTTCGATAGCTTATTAGAGGATGAAATGAATTAAGTTTGAGGTGTAAAATCTGTACAGCTACACCTTAAAAACTAGAGTAATAAAGTTTGGTATGTATTTTCTGTGGGTGTATGGTGTAAACAGTCGAACACGCAGGATAATGGAGAATGAAGGTTTATTCACAAATATGCAGGAAAACACGTAGCACAGGTACAGGAAACAATAGTTCTTGCACAGATTAGCAATGTAAAGAGACAACAATTCACAAGTAATAACAGTTCAGCACTTTGATATTTAGCAGTACAAACAGGCAGCAAATAACTAGTATCGACAATAATTGCATTTTCAATAGCGCTCAGCTCACCAACTTCCTATCTCGCACTGCGGACGAAACTCTAAAGTCGTTCCCAATGGATCAACACTACCCCCTCTGATCCAAACGCGGTCCTTATACACTCTCTCCGACAGGCCGTGATGCCACATGGAGTTCTCTCTTATATTCAAGCGTATTTCCTTTCCTAATAGAGATATCGAGAAAAGGGTCGCATTTTCTGGAATCATTTATTTGTCGCCAAGGTCGTCAAAATGGTCGCCAAGTTCAGGGGTCCCGGAATGGCCGTTGCCCGTCACTCCATACTTACCCCTGTAAAACTCCCTCTTCAACTATAAGACTAGCGGGGCAGGAAAGCGACATTACATCTTTGCAACAGTATCGATTTCTACTTGTAGTAAAGAATTGAATTTGACCAACAAATAATTTGTCAACAAATAATTACAATAGTCTGCAATTTTTGGACAGCTATTTTTGCAAATAGAACATAAAGTTCATTCGCATTGCCAGCATGAAAGAATTGAGAAATAACCATTCAATGAAAATATCCAGTTTCTTTCATCTAGGTAATTTGCGATAACTTATCTGGTTGACCAGATCTTCATTCTATTTGTTTTCAACACATAACGTAACACTACTCCATGCCTCTGCAACTATAACCTTAAGGTTATTTAAGTAGTGTCGTGGACATGAAGTGGAGGAAAAATCACAGCACACGAAGGGGTGACCTCTCTTAGTCCTTGCCAAAGGTGAAGTTGAAGGATGGACTGGGGATGATGGGCTGACAAAGAGGTGAAGTTTAATGATGAACTGGGAAAATGAAACCTTCCATCTCCAAAGAAAAAGGTGGTGAGACGAGGAAGAGATGAAGACGCGGGATGGGCAGTTGCAGATTGGCTGCTCCTAAATTCCCTCATCGCAGGAGGAAGAGGATGCTCGGTTATAGGAGTTGCTATTTGTGAAAATGTTGGCCAAGATTTTAGGATTGGGTCGAAAACATTGCACTAAGGGAAAACTAATAAAGGTAGGGAAAAGAAACAATTAATTGGGGTCTCGATGGAAAAGACTGGTTTCACTTTTGAGAAGGTGGAGCAAATTATGGATCTTCCTTCTTGGCATTGAATTGTTGGCTGCGCTGCGGAACCAGACTGGCTGATGTTGTTGGTTGGGTGAAGCTATATGGTAGGAGGCTCCGAGAAGGCAATCCGTGGCATAATGGATAGGTGTGCCGATTCCCCCAACACAGCAGTCTAAACTAGATTTCATGCCAAGTTTCGAAATGTCGCGGAGCGATGGATTGCATGTAACCCACAAGAAATATATTTTAAGGCCAGCCAATATAGCAGCAATTAACAAAAAATTCAAAGCAAATGCAAGTTTTTAACAAAATTTGAGAATTTCAGATATTTTATGATAAAATTAAACCAAATTTTAGAAAAACTCTTGTTGTATAACCAAAAACATCCTTTTCAAAAGTACATAATAGCTGTTTTTGACAATTAAAAGCAGTATACAGCAATGGTGATGCATGAATCTTCTCTAAGAGCATTATGTTTAGAATGAAAAAGAATCTTAATTTGAGAAAGAATTAATAACCCAAAAATTATTATATATATATATATATATATATATATATATATATATATATATATATATATGTGTGTGTGTGTGTGTGTGTGTGTGTGTGTATGTATGTATGTATAAAATAAAATAAAATAAAAATGGAGCCACAAATCTACATTAATGCGACAAATCGGTTCCAAAGATCGATTGGCATTTGATTGTTGGAATTCCAATTCTGGGTTGTCTTTTTCATTGTAGTAATAGAATATAATCAAACTATCTTTTGTCTTTCATTTGTATGATAATTGATAATGTAACGTTATTTTATTTTAATTTTTAGATTAATATATGTATATGAATATATAACCCCAGTTTCGATTATTATATAAAGAAATCACTATATATCAATTTACATCTTGTTTGCAAGCCATTTTATGCTTACAAGGTTCTTTACGTTATTTTAATTCATAATTACCCAAGATCACCAACTTAGTGAATAATTTATGGAAATTAGTATCAAAAATTTTGATACCATTTCTTCAAATTATTCATCATCTTAGGAATCGCTATGACATCACACATATAAGATAAAAAGGTAATGATTTTACAACGGGCAGAAGGCACAAAGTATTAAAATCAAATTTAATAAAAAAAGAAAAACACGTTGAAAGAAACTATTTATATATTTCAATCGTAAAGCATACATTTCATAGTAATTTAACGGAAGCTCTATAGCGTAAATTGCAGAATAGTTTAGTCATATAAATAATGTAAAATAAAGTAACAGTAATCTAATATTTTATAATTTGGGACTGAGAGTTTCAATATCTCCCATAAAAATTCATTTCAAATATGTGTAAAAGAAAATCCGACGGAAAAAAATTCCAGAAGTTTTAAGTTTCAAAGAAAAATTATATTGCCGGTGAAAATTGATATTAAATCTTTTTTTCTAATAAGATTATCAAAAAGTGCTAAGACATGTTAGCAATTTCATGTTACTTCTGATATTGGATAACATCTGAGGTCCCTTATGAAGGTAAGAAAGATAGGTCGGTAGAACAAAGAAAAATTCGATGATACATTAACAACGTCAAATCCACTTGACTACCGGAATCCTATACATTTTATCAGCAATAAATTGTACTAAAGTAACTCAATGCCGTCTCTAATAAGTTCGAGAGTAACAGCTTGTACTTCCACATTAATAAACTTCAAAAGGCTCCAAAAGTCATTTCTTCTCGGTGATATATATACAGGTGGAGAGACTTAACATTGATCATTATTGGAATTCTATATTTGAATTCATTGAAAAATTCTTATACAGAAAGATTAATCAGTGGGCGTTAAAGTCATCTGAGTCTGGTAGGTTTTGAAAATAAGAGAAAAAACCTTAGATTTAATCTATAATTATGATTTATTTCTGTTTGCAGCTTCTCTTAGAGTTAAATTTCTCTGTTTATGAAGTTCTTTTTTTTCTGCCAAAGAATTCAATGAGAAAAATCTAAGGAAAACTAATAACTTTATACGTAGTCGAAGAAATAAGTATCAAATAAAACATTTAAAATTATTCTTTCTTTTCATTCAGAATGCAATTTTCTGAATAAAAGATACTACTTTTGTTTAAAATGTTTGCAAATTCACATATACTTGAGTTAGTTCAAAATTTGTCATTGAATATCCCCAAAAAGCTGCTTTTGAAACAATACACCTATTTTTGTTTTTCTACAAAGATAAAATAAAATGTCAAATTAATGCAGAAAATTTGCTACTATGAAACGGAACTTTTACTACTTTCCTTTTGTAAAACAGAACACAAGAAAATCAGACATATTTTCCGAGAAAAAAGTGGTAGGAAATTTAATTTAATTTCTCTGAAACTGCCACTTTTGATGCAGCTTCTGAGGTTATAGAAGAGTGTCAACAAAACAATATTCTCCATAATAATTTCTAATCTCTTATCAGAAATTGACAAAGTGTACACTTACAGGATTCTATCGTCATTTTTTGTTCATAAATTAATTTTTTATTTCCAAAAATTGAAATTGCAAAACTTTGAATTAAAATCTTCTGAATACAAAACGGACACAAATAACTTATTTTACGTTAGTGTATTGAAGTCTGGATTTATATTTATCAGCTGAACCTTAAATATTCATTTTCACAATTAATTTTGTATTTTTACTTCATTTTGTCTTTTCAGCATTAATGCATGAAACGAGAGAGAAAACATTACATTTTTCAATTGACTTAACTTAGGTTGATGATTGTTGGATCTCTTCTTTCTGTTTCGGAAGACTAGAGCTCAAAAATCGATAAAAATAATCAAGCGGGAAACGAAAATGAATGATTCCCAAATGGTTCCCTAAGGCATCTAGTTCTAAATAAAGGAACGTATTGCTCTTCAAAATTAATCAGACTGAATATTTCATTTCATGCAATAAAACAAAGCGAAGCTTAACACCTCCGAACGAACTAAGGAGTATAGAGAAACAAAGTAAAAATTGTATCGTTCGTTTATTTAAATAATTACTCGTCTTAGGTTTGGGAAAGATAATTTATTTAAAAGTTCCATTATGAAAATTGAATTTTAAACTAGTAGGGTAATTTATACGCAAAAAATGCAATAAATATTTTTCCTTATGCTCAAAGATTTTCTTGATGTATTTAAAGTATGCTGTAGGGCATCTTAAAAAATACTCTAAAAAATAAATAAATAAAATAACAATAATAATAAAAACTCATTCTGACAAATTTTCAAATGCTGATAGTTCATTTCTCAAAAATGACAATTTTTTTACAATTATGAAATATGAGATAGAAGAAAAGTTATATAGACTGTTTGAAAGTATTAAGTTAAAATTTGAAAAAAGCTTCATGCATCATGAGTGTCTTGTCAATGTCTACTAATTTCCAATGATACAGTTTCTTTTGATGCTGTGTAACTGACCTTGCCGTTTCCTTACGCACAGTCAAGAATAGTCGAATCAGTAGGACAAAATTAATTTCTTTTCCTTTGCCCAGTTAAATAAATGGACTTACGGAAGTAAATTTTATTACTCGCAATTGATATTTGAACTTATCTCCTTCAACAACCAACTTTCCTAAAAAAATCTTAATTATTTCCAAAGAATTAGTAAAAGGATGTGTAAGGTAGGAAGAGGAGTTCATTACATTAAATATACATAACCAGAAGTTAAAAATCACTAGTTATTACGAATGTATATTTACGCATATACATAAATAAACAAAAAGTAAATAGCTATCAGGCATGGACGAACAAATTTCTGCAATCTCATACAAACGATTAATATATATAACGATGCACTAGGGGCTCGAGTCGCTTTCCCTTTCGTCAACGCTGACCTATCCCTCACCATCCGAAAGCTACCTGTAAGTCTGAACACCAAAAGGCTATTTCAGAAAGACATTTCTTTGTTTACATACCGAGTTATGGCTTGTTCTTCCAACAACCTTTATTGCTAGGCAAACAAGGTGTTACAGAGAGTTCGTGCTGAAAGTCTATTCTAACGCTTTTGGTTAAAGGCTCGCGCTATGCTTTCTCGTGGCTTCTTGAATAGGCATTTAGAGAATAGACTTCAAGCAAACTAAATACTTTAATTTGAGTTAAGGGAGCCATGGGAATCTCGTGGCTACAGACTCGGTGGCTTCGCGATTTCATGAGATACATGCTGAACTAGTAAAGCTGTGTAGTAAAGAGAAATTAATAACCACAACTTAAGCTATTACTATTCATAGCAGTATCTCAAACCTTAACAAATAAATATTAACACTATGCAATCAAACACTGTCTCAATCCAATTCGTCTTTTTATCAGATAGTGAAAGTAAAACGATAATGAAATGTATTATTGAATTAAAGACAGTAGAAATTAAGCAACATATAACTATTTTGATAAATGCCATATATGGGGGAGAAACAAAAAGATTTCGCTCGTTTTATATTCTCAAATAAATGTTTAAATTCCAACAGTATCGATAAGTTGATAAGAATGGTACCGAAAACAGATACGTAGGATTTAAAGCAAACGCTCTACATCGTGTTTCATAAAGACAAAACGTATTTCTGCTTATCTTTTTGCACAGGGTAGATTATTGATCTACTTTATGGAAAAAGAACTAGCCGAATCTGAATCTTATCGAGAATTAATAATCACGATTAATATGATGTACTCTGAAGCAACAACTTAGGATTAAGTAACAAATGAAATTGATAAAAGTTGCTATTAATATTTACAATGCATGTGATAACATAGGAAAAGCTGCGAAAATTTGTGCACTTTTACGACAAACTTGCATAGTTAATTACATTTAAATGCTATCAGATACAATTTTAAGATTACTTTGCGAATATTTGTCTTTTAAAATGTATCATTGAAGCCAATAAAATATTTCTCTTATTAAAACGAAAAATAGAAGCCATTCAAATATATTTGGGTACTGGAATCTGTGTAAAATATGATGAAAACTGCATTTGCATCATAATCGCTGTTTTATTCATCAAAATGCTTTTAAATTCGTTTACTTCGCTTAAATGCTTTTAAATTCGGTACTGGAATCTGTGTAAAATATGATGAAAACTGCATTTGTATCATAATCGCTGTTTTATTCATAAAAATGCTTTTAAATTCGTTTTATGAAAGAAGAGCGATTCTTTCAATCTTTCGGACGGAAAAACTTCCTGTGTTGTATTTTTCTTAGTTGGAAGCAGTTCGGTAGGATAACCTTGTCTGTTGATTTTCGGGCCTGAACACCGGAAGTTTATTTCAGAAAGACATTTCTTTGTTTACACACCGAGATATGCCTTGTTCTTCCAACAATGTTATTCCTTTATCGCTCGGCAAACTCCGTGTTACAGGGAATTCGTGCTAAAAGTCGTTCTAACTCGTTTAGTAAAAGTTTAGGTCAATGTTTTCTCGTGGATTTCTTAATAGGCAATTAGAAAATCTACTTCAAGCAAATTAAATACTTTAATTTGAGTTAAGGGAGTGGAAATAAATAAGTGAAAAAGTGTTGTTCGGATTTTTATCTAATTTAGAACTGCTAATATTTTTCTTAGAAACATGCATTACTTTTTTATAGAGAAACACTATAATTTCTCCCAAATCTTCCCGTGCTGGCCTAGTGGTATGGTCTCGGCTTCGGGCCCGGAGGGTAGCATGTTCGTAATTGATCTCACCGTAAGCGGGCCTGGTGCACGCTAACTCCGTTGGATTCAAATGTCCTCCCGATGGTGTGACACAGACGCTGGGAAAGAGGCGTGCAGGCTCAGGTGCCGCCCTCCTGATGGTGTGACACAGAAGCTGGGAAAGAGGCGTGCAGGCTCAGGTGCCGTCCTCCTGATGGTGCGGCACAGACGCTGGGAAAGAGGCGTGCAGGCTCAGGTGCCGTCTCTGTCAACTGACAACTGCTTAGAATTCCGAGGTCAATCCTAATATATCGTTCTTGTTGCTTCAAAACGGGACTTAAGTATAACTAAACTAAAATCAATCTTTCAACATTTTCCTACTTTGAAACAAATATAACTTTACAGAAATATAAATAATCTTAATCGTTAATGTCAAATTGTTGCCATTTCAGCACTTTGATATCAATATGCTCTCCAAAAAGCAATCATATTTCTACCTATTCAAGGTTTTTTCTCAAGAATTTTGCATAAATTATAGTGTTATTATACCTAGATGCATTTTCTAATGCAATGGAATCAATTCAAGTGATACACATTAACCACATCCGCACGTCTACAGCCTTTTACTTGAAGCGAACAAATCAATGATTCTTATTATAAAAACTAATGAATATTATTTTCCTTCCAGCAAAATATAATTAATTGAATAATAGACTATTACTTTATTCTAGTTTAAGGTTAGATAATTAAAACTATTTCTTCATTCTAGTTTATAGGATTTCTGTAGAATAAAAATACTTTTTAAATGCAAAAGTAGGATTCTAATATTCGGTTGAATAATATTCAATTTATTGCAGAGTTATATGTAAATTAACAGCATAAATTCATTAAATGGCATTTGAAATCTGAATTTTTCTCTTAGAATTCACCTGCATTTTTACAAGTAGAAAATAAACTGGCTTTGAGGTAAGTCATTAATTACTGCATTGCCTAATTTTCATTTTTTGCTGCTGGAAATACACAATTATATTTTCTTTATATTTCTTTGTTATAAGTTGCTCAACAGATTACCCGTAAAGAAACCAATTCTTGATAGCTTAGTCTAAGTGACTGTCCAGGTGTATTTTTTAATGGCCCTAGGCTGCTATCTTTTTAGAATACCTTCCGTTAAAATTTTTTAAAATGTTTAATGCTCTATAAGATTTGTTGAGGAAGATAGAATCAAAATCAGAAGTAAAACTCCTGGTTATCTGAAATACTCTGAAATCGCAAATCTAAAAGACACGTACTGTACTGCACTGACACAATCTTTTTTGCAACGATATCCCCACTTTATTTAAGCCTTCCAAGAAGGTCGGTGATTCATTTTAGAATGATAAAATTAAAATTAATGAGTATTAACAATATTAATTATGATATTGTTTACAAGTGATTATAAGGCACACTGCGTCCGAACCCGCCGGTGCGAATATTGCGGCCGACGGAGGGTTAAGTTTAATAAAGAACATGTTGTTGTTGTTACTAATCCCTCTTGTCTAGCGGCAGCTAGACACCATCCATGAGCCCACTCACCCTCAAGAAATCGAGAGCAAGCAAAGGATCCGTCTCGAAAGTCTCCCTAGATAGGCGAAGACAAGAGAGGATGTGCTCTGGGGACGCACTCGCTACTCCACACTTTGCGCAGACCGGAAAAACTTTGTTACCGTGGCTGAAGGAGCAACTCCTCAGGTGACCGCTGACAAATCTGGACAGCGCCGTCTGGTCGGCTCTGTCACAGGCAAGGCCAATGGAGCCACCAGGACTGCTCCGCTTATACAAATCATGGGATGGAGGGACCCTCCACGTCTTTAAATCTTTGTTTTTTCTGATGGAATAAATCTCGTCAAATGTTAAGGAGGGGGTTGAACACAAAGGTTCAGCCGTGCCTTGCTTCGCCAAATTGTCAGCAACCTCGTTTCCATAAATATCCACGTGGGAGGGTATCCATTGGAGGTGCACCTCATGATCCACGCCTATATGTCTAAGTAATTTCAGTATAGAGATGCCAGTACGATCGCCCACGTTGTTCCAGTCTTTCAAGTGCTGTATTGAACTTCGACTGTCTGATAATATCCATACCGCCCCGTAGTTGTTTTCATTCAAAATGGCCTCGAGTCCGGCCTCAATAGCCAACAGTTCACTTCTAAACACCGAGCAATTATCCGGGTTTCTCAATTTAACTTTTCTGACTTCTCTGGGAGTCTTAACATGTATCCCACTCCCGGATTGATTTTCTTCATTTTTGCTCCCATCTGTGTAAATCTGGATATCCACTCCAGGGATTTCATAAAGAACATAAGTGTGGCCTACAAAGAGAGTTTTGAATTCCTTTTGCACTCAAAACATTTCAGAATTACATAACGTAATGAGATAATAAAAAAAAATAGTAAAAGATGTTCATGGCTTAACCGAAAAAATCGTCATCCGAAACGGCGCCCCCCCCCCCCCCCCCATAGGTTCAGTTCACCGGAGTTGTACTGTATAGCGAAATAACAATTGCACTTTATATTCCAAAGAGGTGCGATTATTACGAGGGTGTTTTTCTGCATCAGGAAGAAGATGAATATTTTTCCTCTTAAACAGTGTGACCTTTTTCGGTCAATTTAAATTACTAGTATAATAGCGCAGATCTCTCGGCAACGCTCTAATGTCACCAGCAATAAAACTCGCGCCATAGCACTGCGAGACGTTCAACAGCATTATTTCATTGTTAGAGTAGTTAAATTTCAGTAATTTTAAATTTAAAAGAGTAATTGCCGTTCTCGTTTCGAATTTAATAGCTCCGAAGTAGGGAAATGAAATTTGCTATCGATTGATACAAAATTTATCTCGCTATGATCAGTAGTTCCCGAGAAATCTTAAATTATATTAAACATATGTTTCAAATTAATTTCCGTTTTTTAATAGAAAGTAGTAAATTACGTCAGTGGTATATCATGCGCGTGATATAGTTTGGACGCCACGATGCATCTAATTATTTAGTGCAATCGTGATGATATAATTTGATAATATTTTCTGGCAACGTTAAAATTTACACAAAGACATCTGAAGTACAAGCAAAATTGTCAAACTAAAAATACTTCACACTGAAGATTGTTTACCAAGAGGTTTTTTGAATAAAGAAATATGTAAATAAAAAAAATATTTCCTGTCATAATACATATGTTTATTTTATTTGTTTTCAATCAATGTTAAACATTTCTCTCTCTATTTAAACACGTCAAATTTCACGGGAAATATCTCGAATGAAGAGGCAATTTGCACCCGTCATACCATGACGGGTGATTTTTCTAGTTTACTAACAGTAGCGATAAAGGATCAATCCCATAGAGGTAAAAATTATTGATTAGCTTTTATACTAAATACTCATTAGTAAGAAATAGGCGGCAGGAAATATGGCAAAAATCTGTTTGAAACTGATTAGGCGTCCGTTTAAATATACTTCAATTCAATTAACCTATTAAAACCGATGAAAAGTAAATATTATTATTATAGTAATCGATTCTTTTTTTTATCCTATATTAAAAGAACATTTCCTACGAATTGGAAGCAATACGAATCGATTCTTTATTTGAAATGGAAAGAAAACATTTTGCCCCCGTTCAGGAGAGAATTTTACTAAAGGGGGAGAAAAAAAACCTTTCAATGTTTGTTTTTTTTTTCGCTTGCAAAGGAAGCTGGTGACGCAAATGAGAATTATTTTGTATGTGCGTGTACCTGTTTGTTTGCACCTTTTACTGCCACCAAAAAGTAATATAGATGATTCTCGGATTCCGAAGCCGTTTCCGCGCTTTTGCGCATGCGCCAGGCGGATTTGATTTCACCAAGATAGGGATGAAGTGAACCAGCGGGAGTGGTCTCCCCTAAACTTTCTCGTATACTCCTAACACATGTAGAGAAAACTAGAATAATAAAACACGTCAAATAAACTTCCGTCGCAAGTAAACCAAAGTTGGAACCACGCGTGGTTTGAAGGATCAAAACAAATTCAAATCCTCTGTTCATTCTTTTGCGCAACAGGACCTGGCGAGACTCCCTAAATGTTTGCTTCCTTACAAAATCACTCCAGAATTGGTTTTTGGCAAACTGCCAAGTTTCGGAGCGTCCCTTCCTCTCACAGGCATTGCCACTAGTAGGCATGCGCAGGGAGTTAGTTTCAAAACTGAACAAGTATGCGATTATACAGACCGACAGACAGTCAACCCTTTGACGGATTTGGCCCAAAATTTTATACGGACCTACATTCATGACGATAAAACTGTGTATAAAATTTTATCCATCTGGCGTTTCAAGTTTTTGAGTTATAACGTTCGCATGACCTCGAACATACAGACAGACAGACTTCCCGTTGACGGATTATGTCCAAAATTTGATAGAAACCTACAAATTATGTTTAAAGACCACATACCAAATTTCATCCCCGTAGCTCTAATAGTTTTCGAGTTATCGTGTTCACAGACACACACACAGACACACACACAGACACACATACAGACACACACACAGACACACACACAGACAGACATAATTCCCAAATTGTGTTTTTCGGACTCAGGGAGGTCTAAAACGTGGAGATTCGTCAAAATCTCGAGTTCGAATTTTTTGACGATTACAATACTTTCTCTTTGTATACTTCGTATACGAGAAAGTAAAAATGAAGGGGGAGATGTTTACATTTTACTTAGCGTGACTTAACGAAGAACCACGGAAATGCGATCATCTTTCTCATTGCCAGTCACCCCTTTCGGGAGCAAAATCGTCCAAAAGTGCTAGACTTGGAATTTTGAAACGATCAGTATTTTTGTCAATTTAAATTTAATAAACATGAAGTGAAAGAATCTACGCAATAGGGATAGAAATGATTGATTAGCTTTTATAGTAAATACACATCATGCATGAAATTAATCATCATAAACTGAAGGATTAGCAATGAAATAATAACAGTTTCAACTGATTGTTTTTGAAGCAACAATAAACTAGTCTAGCATGACAATAGTATAAGAAATTTTAATCAATTTGAGATTGATTTTTTTCAATTCTGAATTGCACTGTAGGTGTCATTTGTTGTGCCTTTTCGGCACAAAATATAGTGTAGCTCCTACTCCATTTCATTGAAGTTAAGCTTAGGAGAATGTTTAGTTATATTATTTTCCGTAATTTCTGGAAAGATAATTGAAAGAAACACAAACAGCAATACAAATAATTTAAAATGAAATGCATTTTCACTTGATGACAGCTGCTCAAGGAATTAAGGATGTTTAATAGAATATTAAATACAAATCGATTATTTTTCATCGTTTTTCTTTATTGTTTATGACTTCAACTTTGCCTTTTTATATTAGTGATGTAATTACTTACATACTGTTATCAACGTGGCTGCCATAATCATCACCACCATAGCTGCATCACTATTATCTTTATCCATTACAAGCAATTAATAGCACTCAGTAAGCCTGAATTAAATACAACAGTGTAAAAGTGGAATATAACTCAAGAGAAAAAAAATTAAGAATCGTGAATATATAGACGCAAAAAGCAATGTATGATGGCTTAATAAGCAATAAAATGAATGTAATAGTGCAAATTCCGCTTTGGTGTTGCCACGTAGAAAATCTTTCAGAATATGTAGATCCTGAGCTCATTATTATCAAATGTCGAAAATGCACACTTTTTTCGTTCGCGGCGGAGGAAAATTTTCTAAAACCGGTGATGTAATATCTATTTTTTTTATAAAAAAAGAAAAGAAAATATTTGTGTACAACCTGCGTCAAACGTATGGTATCGGCTAAAATCTTTTGATTCTTGTAATGTTGGTTAAAAGATTTCTTGAACAAACTCCACAACCTGCAGAATGTAGGCTTCCTTTTTTTGCGGTAAACTTTATATATTTTTCTCTTTTGCATATGGAAAATTAATTCTGAGTATAAGGTTATAAGGTTCAACTGACTATCGGATGGTTGCTTACAAGACTCCCTCAATCAATGTGCGCTCAATCAATGGACTGAAGCGCATAATTGTAACAAAATCCCAACTGCTGAGCCGCTAATACTAGAGGTAATTGAACTTATTATGATGTGTTGCGTTCCACGAAAGCAAAAAAAGTTAAGAAATATTTACCCTTGCAAGTCATGGTGCAAACTTTAAGGGGTTATAGAGCATATCTGGACAACCAGAAATCACCATCATTAATGACATAGACGTAATTCAAGGATTGTGCTGTATAGATTGTACCAACATTGCCTTGTCTCAACCCTACCTAGAAGCCATTTCAAGTGTGATCAGAGGCAACACTATTTGATGGGTACCAACATGTCAAGAAAAGAACAATGCCTGACTTGGTCGGAGACCAGCCGCGGCTGAAGGTGTGCTTAACAAAGGCGTTGAGTGACAGTGTCTCCAACGTGTCTGGGACTGAACAATGTCATATTCTTAGGCGAATACAAAAGGTGGACTTCTGGTATACTGGCGGGGGGAAGTCTGCCTTTATGGAAGTGACAATAGCCAATCTGAATGGTTGTCGCGAACTTTTGAAGTTTTGTGAAATGGAATGCCACATTACTGTTGATGAGACCTTGATCGTTACATAAAAAGGGGAGTTTGGTTAATTTTAGAGGATATCGACTTTTAATGCTCTGAGATTTTCAGATCCCGATTTGCATATGTCCCTAGTGGGATTGCGTTTTTGGTGTTTCGCGGACAGGCCCAGACCTCGGGCCTGATCTTGCGGGAGTTCACGTGGAACTCCGGAAACCGTACTGAATTTTTCCAGCAGACTGCAGGATAGTTAGAGTTAATTAATGAGGAGATACCTCCAGAATTGTTTGAAACCCGGTCCTGTTACGGACGTTCAATTATTTCTAAATTCTTGACCAGAGTGCAGTACCCCCTCGAGGGCATTTCAATATTATTAATTGAGTATATAATTATAATAACCAAGAAAAGGAATATTGTAAAATTTGCGTAAATATGTGATTGAGCTGTAAATAAATTTCTGAAAGACAACAATTTGTCTGCATTTGCCTCCATCTTGCTCAGCCATGAACAGCGGCCATCGGTCGTGACGTTACAAGATCTACTTACAGAAACTGTAATATGCTCTAAGAAGTACTGTCGCGAATATTCAGACAGTTTTCAATCGTCAGCGTAATTTTAGGTGGTGTTGAAGGGAGCAATAATTATATCTCGAATGACAGATTCCATCGCAGAAAACCTGGAAACAAGCTCCTCATTAAAATCGATAGGTCTGTCATCGTAGGCGAAGTTCTTTCTATGACTCTAAGGCAGTGTTTTCCAACTTAGAGCCTAAGACCCACGGGGCGCAATTTCATTATTAAAGGGGTCAATTCAAAAATGGATTCGTCCTGAGTTTAAAAGAAACCATCCACTGTGAGTTAACTGGTATATATAAATTGTCAGATCGAAAAGGCACGATTTTCTTTAGGATTTACTCGCTGAATAATTTACAAAAATATATATGAAATACGTTTTTAATCCCCGCAATCTTTTCAAGAATTTAAAACAAAAAGTAGTGAATTTACGAAAATTTATTATTATAAAAATTATTTCGAACTTGAATTTCAGTTCTCCATTATATGTTTTGAAAATTTACTTACTGTGTTTCTTAACATTTTTCTGTTGAAACTTTTCTGTTCTGTTTCCTGAAACTTATCATTTAATATCTTCAGTGAACAATTTAATCTTTGAATCTCAAAAATTATGTTAATGTTACATGGGGGGGGGCATAAGAATTTTCAAAAGTCTTAGGTAGGGCATGGCACAAAATAATGGCGGGAGGCTGTCTTTTTGAAGTAGCCGCTAATGTTAAAGGCGGAGGACTACTTTACTCCCGTAACTCTTTTCCGATTTTCAATTTTTTTATAACTTCTGTTGTCACCCTTTATCTCTAAAATAAGACATTAGGCATGTTTGTAATATATTTAGTTACCGATATATAGAGGATCGCGTCACCAATTCATGCGTATTTTTGCCCAAATTTGCGACTCAGTTGTCGATGAACTACAATTCCGATTTTCAATTTTTTTTGTAATTTCTGTTGCCACCCTTTATCTCTAAAATAAGACATTAGTTATGTTTTTAACATATGCAGTTACCGGGATACAGAGGATCTCCCGTGCAACGTTTTTTGGGCGTTTTGGCGTGTGAATCAAATTCCTTCCTGAGACCCCAATGGGAGGAACACAGTCCTACATTAAAACGGTTGGGAAACACTGGCCTAAAGCGTGGTCGCTGGGACATTCGCCACTCGATGTCACCGCTTGTGTCATGACCGTGCATTGTAGGTGATTTTTAATTATATAGATGCATTCTATCACACGTCTCGAGAGTTTGTACAAAGAGTTTTGAAGCATCCTGTATGATTAATTTTGACTTGTAAGTTATTGCATAGGTAATTATTTTTTGTTGTGTTGTTTCCATTCGAAAATGATAAGCTAAGTAAACCTCATTATCAATTTCTGTATAGTCTATATAATATTTATAAATATGTGTGCTGTTTCATATTATTAAAAATAAAATATGCATAAAATAGCAATTAAAATTAATTACATTTTACCTAGAATGTAGGTTACTTTCACTAGTGTTTTTTTTCTATCGATATTGAAAGTATTTTCTAAAACCATATAAATATTTACTGGAAAAAAAGGAAATTTTTGAATGGCGGATAGATCAGCGCTTTTCCATAAAGTAGGAGAAAAGAATATGTTTTTTAAAATGACATTTTTCATCAAAATAACCTTCCTTACCCGAGTGATGCACTTCCTGTATTTATTAAGAAATCCAAAAGTCACGATGCCTGGCACGTATCTGAAATCGGTCACGTTGTATCCTCTCTTCAAGAGCAACTCTTGCTGCTGGTTCGTCAGTAAATCGAAAAGAATCGAAGGTTCGATCAGGATGACTTCAACATTCAAAGAATAGGCAGTGGCAGAAAAAGAGCGCATTACATCTGACCGGGTTGTATTTCCTGACGCTTCAGATTTCTGGAAAGACAGAAATAAACAGCCAGCTGAGAAGGGGGAAAACAGTATCCCTTTTTGTATTAGAGAAATGAATGCGTTTTAATGCTGCATTCATATCATGAAAATTTTTGTATAAATAGGTATCACATCTGCAATCAAACTGATATTGGATATATGTTTCTTGAGTGGGATTCTAAAAAGTATCTATAGATAATTCCAGACGTCAAAAAATTATAAAAAAGACTTCAGCATATACCTGAAAGACAGGCCCCGGGGGATTCCAAAAAGTAAGTTACATTGTTGTAAATGATAAATATTTAATTGAGTGAAGTTCCACTGTTTAATATGAAATTGCATTACATGTGACATTAAAATTTTCACATTCAATTTTTATTTTTCATTCCGTATTGAACAATTTAAAATTGCAGTCGCTCTTGTGGCATTAGCTGTAACTGACTGTGACTGACCTCAGAGCCCTTGGAGCTGTGAACTGCCAGTAGAGGCCAAGCAACTGAATGCGATGCGTCGCTAACGAATCATTCTCCTTTTCGTGTTTTGTTTGATTTTGAAATTATATGTGCAAACTTTCCCATGTGTAACTTAAACATGAATAAATAATTGCTACTCTAATTGAATTGTTTAATGAACCATAAACGACCCGAAAAAAATAAAGATTTTGCCTGAACATTCTATTGCCAGTTTGCGATAATATAAACAACAGTCCTTTCTCAATTATTAAACTTCTGTAAAATTTCTGAGTCAAACCTGTGAAATATTATACCAACACGAAGCATATAGTGTTCTATAAAGAACTATAATGGCTATCTTTACCTATCACTTCTGTCACTTAAATGTGGAAAAAATTCGAATTGCTCACACTATTCTATGAATAATAACGCATTAAATATATTTTTCGAAATTCGCTCAATCTTACATAAAAGAAAGCAAAACGGAGGAAATATTTACAGCGAGAAAAGGGTTTTAAATTAATTTTTGTTTTTCTATATTCTGTTACATTTATGCTTGCTTTATTATTAGTATAAATATTTCAATAATAAATAAAATTCAATTTTCATTCCTATTTTAGTGAAGTTTAAAAAACAAGAACATTAAATGTATTAATAGATCTGGCGCAATAAATATCACATTGTAACACTCTGTTTTTGATTTCAAATAAACTATGCGGATAAAATTCAAACTAATTAGAATTTCATCGGGTTTCATTTCATCAATAGTTTTTTTGATTAAATGTGTTTAAAACGTTTACAATCGCACTCAAGAATTACTTGATAGGTTTTCAAGAAAAATTTGGAATAACTGAATTATCCTCATCCCTCAAACTCACAGAAGATTTAAGTCGCTATTGAACGAAAGATGAACATCGGAATAAAGAAGCAAGTTTTTCAAATTAAAGATGAAAGATTTGAACAAAAGATGAAATTCAGATTGCCTTTTCTTCACAAATAATGATATTATCTATATATAAACTCTTACGTAGCGACAAAAAGGGTCGAATTTCATAACCGCCGTTTGTCAACGGTTCGCAAGTTTGTTTTGTTTACAATAGCGGAAAGACCGAGACACCGGATTTTTCTGTAGTTAAATAGTTTGAACAAAATAAATTTAAGTCTTTCAGTTTCGATTAGGCAAATGAATATGTCTCCTTAATATGTCCCTTTTACTTAAAAGGTTGAGGAATGGGCTATTTCATCTTTCGATTACTCACATTTTCTGAGTTTTAAAAACATAAGTGACAACCCAGAGAAAAATGCTGTACCTTTCTTGATTAAATTGTTACTGGTGTGAGTCGGTATACATGTAGGAAAGCATTCTGAGCAACATAACATGAGTAGACTTAGGGTCTTATCAGTTTTAAAACCTAAAAATGCATAATCATAATGGTTTCAATTTTCAATAGTTAATAGAAGCATGTTTCAAGCCACTTTTCTCTTTAAATGGTCCTTTTTTAGGTAAACGGTAGTAAAATGGGTTATAACATCTCTTGACAACTTAAATTTTCTGAGATTTAACATATAAATAACTTCCCAGAGAGAAAAATTATGTTTTGCTTGGCTAAATAATAATTGGAGTGAGTGTGAATACATGTGGGGAAGCTTTTCTAAGCAACATTCCATTGAAAATAGTGCATGTTTAAAATTTTGATGGAATGAAGTAAGGACAAATAAAACTGTTGAAGATATTGTCAATTGTGTATGGAAAAAGGTTTTAAATGACTGATTTCTGATTGATGTAAATAATTTTGATTTTTAAACATCTTAGAATTATATATACTAGCATTCATATTTCTATCTAACACTTACACATGTATCTCTGTGCTACCAGAAGATTATAATTTTAGTAGTTTATGAAACATTAATTTTAGGAGTCCATGCAATTTCAGATAATTTAAATTTACTTTCAGTAATTAATGTATTTATAATTTCCTATTACTAGCAGAAATGCATAACTGTATGGCGAGCGAGCGAAGTGAGCTGGGATCAAGTAGTGATTTCAAAAGAATCACAACGTTATTATTGGGGGTTGGGGAGCGGAGCGAGCAGGGGGTGTAACCCCCTAGTTTTCTTTAAAATAGATTAAGGAAGCAGGCCTTGGTCACATGCGGCCAGCAATCCCCTTTGCTTCAGAAACATTGCTAAAGTAGAACTTACACAATTCACAGTCTCTCACTCCGTTTTTTTTAAATAAATTATTTTTTACTAATAATTCTTTTCATGTCTGGAGTTAATTACAAAAAGTACTATTTTGCGATAAATCATTGCACTTGCACATTGATATTCTTGTCGTCGCTTTCAATGAAGGATAATTGATCTTCAACGGCAATATCTGGATAGAAACACTTGGCATCTTTTATAGTGCAGTCTTCGTAAGAAATGTAACTTTCTTTTTCAGTTTTTTTTCTATACCTGGATAAAATAATGGGAGTGGAGTCAATCTAGCAATTTTATCTTTTAGAAAGCTATTTTACTTAAACATCAGAGAAAAAGGATATAATGCATTGGAGGCGAAAGAAAAGAGAGGCCGAGAAAATTTAAAATTATTATAAAATTTTTACATTATGAAGTTTTCATACTCGCAAAGGTAAGAGTTTCTTCAAAACTCAAGGCGCCGACAAGAAAAAGTAATTGAGTAGGCGAGATTTGCTGTGTCTGGCTTTTGGTTATTTTCAAAAGCGATGCCCATAAAGGGAAAAAATGTCTGGAACACAATTTCAAAATTTAAAAAAACTGTGTGAAATCATATTTTTTTGTCATTGGTGTTAAAGACGTTTTTTTTTTCAACACGAATAAAATAAAATGTAATAATGTATATTCAAATGTGTAATAATGCCCAATTGTTTAAAATATTGTTACAAAGTGTTACAAAAGTCTTTCTGTGGGTGTATGGTGTAGACAATCCAACATGCAGGATAATGAAGAATGAAGGTTTATTCACAAATGTGCAGGAAAAACACGTAGCACAGGTAACAGGAAACAATAGATATTGCACAGATTGTAAACAGACAACAATTCACAGGTAATAACAGTTCAGCACTTTGAGATTTAGCAACTCAAACAGTCAGCAAATCACTAATAACGACATTGACAGAACTTTCAATAGCGCTCAGCTCTCCAGCTTCTAGCTCACACTACAGATGAAACTCCCAAGTCGTACTAGTGGATCAATCTACACTCTTCCCTCTGATCCAAACGCGGTCCTTATATACTCTCTCCGACAGGCCGTGACATGGAGATTTCTCGTATATTCAAGCGTATTCCCTTTTCTAATAGAGATATCGAGAAAAGGGTCGCATTTTCTGGAATCATCTATTTGTCGCCAAGGTCGCCAAAATGGTCGCCAAGGTCAGGGGTCCCGGAATGGCCGATGCCTGTGAAGGTTTACTTACTTACTATACTTTCCCCTGTGAAACTCTCTTCCCAACCATAAGGCTCACATTGCTGGGAAGCGACTTTCCATGTTTGTAATAATATGAAATTCGACACACAATCGATTATGCATGTAACGTATGCACAATTTAATTTGTAGTTGTCTTACTTAAAAATAAGAATTTTAAAGACTCTTCACACTAATAATAATTGATATATAATTAAAAGAAAGATTCTTTTACCTACGTTTGATAATATGTGAAATATTCTATCCAGGTCCTGAAATTCCGAAGCCCAGTAAAAAGACGAAACTTCCTGAAACAAAAACAAAATTTATTTAGTTAGATTAACATTTAATTTCAAAGAAATACAACAGAAGATTTTTTCGCAGTTCACAAAAACGTTGGACCTGCGATGGAATAGGCCAGAGATGGGAACCCTAGGACTTCTTGAGTCTTACCAGTTATTACATTTTGCAATGAAATATATAATGTTGCAAAAGTCTTTCTGTGGGTGTATGGTGTAAACAGTCCAACACGCAGGATAATGAAGAATGAAGGTTTATTCACAAATATGCAGGAAAACACGTAGCACAGGTACAGGAAACAATAGTTCTTGCACAGATTAGCAATGTAAACAGACAACAATTCACAGGTAATAACATTTCAGCACTTTGATATTTAGTAACAGAAACAGTCAGCAAATAACTAGTAACGACAATAACTGCATTTTCAATAGCGCTCAGCTCACCAGCTTCCTAGCTGCAACTGCGGACGAAGCTCTAAAGTCGTTCCCAATGGATCAACGCACACTTCTGCTCGGCGTCTAACAGCTTACTAGCTCGCACAGCGGGTAGAACTCCAAAGACGTTCGCGCTCGAAGGCGATCCCAGTCGATCAATACACACCCCGTCGTCTAAGCGCTATCCTTATATAATTTCCCCGGCAGGCCGTGACGACACATGGAATGATCTAGCACATTCGTGGCGTATCTTCTCTCCTAATAGAGATGTCGGGAAGATTCCAGCACCTTTGAGATCCCATATTTCGTCGCCAAATTTGTCGTCAAGGTCAGGGGTCCAGACGTGGCTACTGTCCGTCATCTCACACTTACCCCTGTAAAACTCTCTTCCCAACCATAAGACTCAAAATTGCTGGGAAGCGACTTTCGATGTTTGTAACAATAATTTTCTGCAATATAATAATCAATACAGAACAATCACTCTTAAGATTCTTTTCATGCGGTCGTTTGCTCAACTGTCGAAATTTAACGAGACATTTCAGGGGGAAAAAGTTCCCCCACCCCTGCAATAGGCTCTAGAAGTTGTAATCCTTTGATACCGAAGCTAACAGCCTAAAACCAGCCACAGTGAGCTTCTTGAAAATAAAGAGCGAAATTCTTTTGATGATAAAATGTTTTAATTAATCGGCAATTTTATTTATTTTAAGTCTGAAAATCTTATCGAATTATATTCCTGCACAATATTAACGGTTAAAGCTTTAGAGTTCTGTATTTCATAGCAACCAACACAGAGAGCAGCGCGAGGAAAACTGCTTAAAAATTAATTGTTCACTACCAAAGTAGATTTTGAATCTTCTTGAAAACTTTCGAATACGGTTTCATGTCATTTCATCTCCATTTTTCGTTCACATAATTTTTTTTTAAGTTTATTAAAATTAGAAAAAATATTGTACGGAAACTTTTTCGTTTAAAACAAACTTTCATACGTTTAAAAGAAACTTGATTAGAACGGAAATTGTTTGTTCTTTCTTATGGTGCATCTTTTTTATTCCTATAATTATTAGAAAAATTGCAATGGAGAAACGAGTACGAAAAATTCTCAAAAAACCACAAAATATTAAATAAAAAAATTTCTAGATTCAATTTTAAAATTCGGGCTTAGAGGTGCATTGAGTCACCATAAGAACTACCTGTGTGTCAAATTTCAAGGCTGTAAGTGCAATATTTTTTGTCTAAATATCACACGCATACAAACAGGACCTTTTATAAGTATAGATATACAAAGACATTACTAGACTCAAAAATCAAATAATAGAAAATATGAAAGGGTAGTAGATGTTATAAATTGTTATAAAAGGAATTAGGGTATCTTAATTCAAAACAGGTCAAATTTCTATCTTCATGAACGCATATTTAACGTCACAATAAAGGTAGTAAAACCATAGTCCTAATTGATAAACTTTGAAATATAGCATACAAATATTTTTTAAATATTTATAAATCATTACCGCATCAAAATGTACTAAAATTGCTGTATTTAATGCAAATATCGAGCGAAGCAGCAATTTGAGTCTGAATTCCATTATCCTTTTAGAAACTTCAGCACAGTCGCAAAGAAAGGAAATAATAATAACTTTTTAGCACTAGGAATACAGATAGAAGTTCGACCAATCGGTTCTATTTTCCATTTTATTTTTACATCGCTTTATGTTTTAACCAATTTACTTCAGTGTCCATATGGAGGGAAAAAACTTAAGATCTAAAACTTAGCATTTTTATTCGTCATTTATATTGACAAAATATCAATCACCTATTTAGGTTGCAATTGCATATCATTATCCATAGAGAAACATATACATATATAACACCAATTAGCTTTTTCAAAGTAATTAAATTTATTACACTATCATTAGACCATCACAGACACAAAATGAACTTATCTCAAACATACTTGACAGAAGAAGAAAATCATAGTGAAAACACTAATCAATTAACCATTAACAAAATATTAGTCTCGGGAATTTGGGTACGTTTTCTCTGGTTTGATTCTCAACTCAGACTAATTCGTCATAGTTCACACCGCACGGTGGCGCTGTTCTAACTGATGATGCACTATCGTCTATTCTTGGCATGTTTGTCACACATAAAAAAAACTTTTAGATTTTCACAATTATATGACAGAACAAAAACATTTTAAATATGCAGGAACTACCATAATTTGTTTGTTTAGTACGGTTTGACTTAATATATTAATTTTTTATATGTACGAAAAAAAATGTTTATTGCATCTTTTCTTTCTGCGTGAAATTAAATGTAGATTTTTAAAAAATCAACGAATTTATTTCTAACAATATTACACTAACTTCCTTTGGCGTCCAACATTAAACGGTGATTGCTCCATTATACTTGGAACTAATTTGTTAGTTCCAGATCATCGTTTCAATTTCCATCCGAAATTATCCTACCGTAGGAGAAAAAAGCGGCTCTAAGATCGTAGCTAAAAAATGCATCAATCAAAACTATCATAAAAGTAGATTTTTAAAAATGCTCTTTAATCAGAGCAAACTAAAATTAATAAAAAAATTTTAAACCATAATTTCAAATAATGAAAGACAAATAGACTGAAAGATATGGTAAGGCGAAGAAAAAAAATAATGATTTCATAGCAGCAAAAGATGGCAATTTTACAAATTATTATATTAATTTTTATAAATTACAATATAACAAATTTTTTAAAAATTTGTTACAGCTACATTGTAAAATTAGAGACAATACTTCGTAGTAATAAATTTGGAAGCCTTAAATGATAATCTATTTTTAAGACAATAAGTAAAAATTCAGAATAATTTTATATCATTTTTAAATAGAGGAAAAAATATGCGATTTAAAGTTTTGGCGATGAAAGGAGATTTCCTTTCCTTACAACTATGAAAAGTATTGTTGCAAATAATATAACATATATTTAATAAAAACATTCTTAACATTAGAGAGAAATTTGTACAAAAATTAAATTTATGTCATTCAAAAGATAATGTTTTGAATTTTAAAATGATAAAAGGATACTTTTGAGCAACAATATTTTCGGAAATGATCTCGAGAAAAATGCCCAAATTTTGCTCAGTTTTCAATTAATTAAAATTTCTAAAAAATTGGTCTCCGAGCTGCGCATTCCCATTCTCCAAAGCATATTTGTGCTAAATTTGATAGTCCTAGATTCAACGGTCTGCCCAGAAGGGTCGACAGGACACGTATAACCAGTGGCGAATCTAGGATTCGGGTCTGGGGGGCTGAGGTCATAAAAATTTTGTATCGTCGTGACGAATGTCAAACCTCAAGGCTAAAGTAAACCAAACCTCTTTAACTTTACAGACTTCACTCACCTGACAATAAGAATCATAAAGAACAATACAAAACTTTCTATAATTTAATAAAAATTGCAATGAAATAACTAGCCAAAAAATGTCTTCGACCGCGTCAAACCTACAAGTACAAGTGGATTGACTACAAAAGTAGGAAAATTTTCGAGCCTGTATAGCCAGAAATCAATGTTGAAACGCTTTTATTATTTTTTTAAAAGAGGGAAATTAAGAAAAAACAGTTGTAATGTTTTAAAATAATATCAAGAATTCTGGCTTGGCTCGAGGGGGGGAGCTGTAGCCCGATAGCCCCCCTGGATTCGCCACTGCGTATAACACATGCACCTACGCACGTACAAACATTCGAGTTTATTATTTGTAGAGATAATAGAGTGATGATGAAAAGGCAATTCATAAATTATTATTTAATGCAATTCATGAAATATTATTCAATTCAAAGAACTCCCTCATTTTTCATTGGGTATAAGAAATTACACGTCAGAAACCACTGTTCTAACATCCAAAGTAATCTTCTCTAAAATAATGCGTAATATCTTACGCATTACACTGTTAACAACTAATTACTCGCATTTAGCTCTTATAACCCAGCATTCATCAATTATTACACATTCTCATTTCAAACATGATTCAAGAGGTAAGTGATAAAATTACAGGCAGACACGATAGAATAGATAATGTTAACAATGAGCGAATTAATTACTTAAATATATTTCAGTTTTAAATAAAAATGTAAAACAGCTAATTTACAGTCAAAGAATTCTTTATAATGCAGAATCACATGGACTGACACAATTTTTTCTTTAAAGTTTTAGTCCAAATTTAATGGAAATCTATTAATATTTTTGAATTTCAATAAAACCTTTATTCCTTGTTATAAAAAATTTTTGATTATAAATACTAGTAGAAAAATATTACAGTAAGAATATTCTCTCCCTTCCTGCAGCAAACAAATTCTGTTTCAATCCTGGAGAATGTGGAAAATCTGAGTGCTTCTTTTTGTTTTGCGCCATTTTCACTTTTCACTTACACATATATATGCTGAGTCGGCGTCTGTGTGCAATTCCCTCTCAAAGTTTCTCCAGACAAAATGCAATTTTGGTATTGTGTTTTGGTCTGAAAGAATGTATTTTAAAGTTTCATTTAAATACTTTATGCCCTTCGGCTAAAAGAACTAGAACAATTTCAATATTTTTCAGCAGTTTGTCGAGTTAAGAAATCAGTTAACTTAAAATATGTGATTCAGACAAAAAATTCATTAATATTTTGCAAATATTGAATAAATATTGAATGAAATATCCTAAAATGAATTATTTCATAAGATATCAATAAGAAATAGTTTTATTTTAATATTTTGCCTTCGAGAGACATCGATCACAGTATGGAATAGAAAAATTATGAATGAGAGACACTGTTATGTCAATTATAGGATAAACACACGTAGGAGTTGCAGTTTTGTGCAATAACTGGATTATCCGCTAAACATATTTATGTGAAAAATCGCGCTCTTTCGCTAAGTGTTGAATATGTTCAGAATACATAGCATGAATGTTACCATTGTTTCACATATGGGATTATTGCTAGTTCTTATAAAAACCTTTTCCATAGCTATATTATCTAGAAATTGATAAGTTTACCAAAAGAAAAAGAAAATGACTGAAAGGAAAAATAAGACTCGATTGGACTGCATTATCAAGATACTACAAAATCACCCGTGAAGGGTGCAAATTGCATCTTCATTCGAAAGATTTCCCGTCAAATCTGACGTGTTTAAATATATATATATGCGAGAAAATGTTTAACATTGATTGAAAACAAATAATACAAACATATGTTTTATGACAGGAAATATATATTTTTTTAATTTACATATTTCTTTATTCAAAAAACCTCTTGGTAAACAACATTCAGTGTGAAGTATTTTTCGTTGTTTAACAATTTTGCTTGTACTTCAGATGTCTTTGTGTAAATTTTAAAGTTGCCAAAAAATATTATCAAATTATATCATCACGATTGCACTAAATAATTAAATACATCGTGGCGTCCAAACTATATCACGCGCATGATATGCCACTGACGTGATATACTACTTTCTATTGAAAAACGGAAATTAATCTGAAATATACGATTAATATAATTTAAAATTTCTCGGGAACTATTGATCATAGGGAGATAGATTTTGTATCAGTCGATAGCAAATTTCATTTCCCTACTTTGGAGGTATTAAATTTGAAATGAGAACGACAATTACTCTTTTAAATTTAAAATTACTGAAATTTAACTTCTCTAACAATGAAATAAGGCTGTTTAACGTCTCGCAGTGCTATGGCGCGAGTTTTATTGTTGGTGACGTCAGGGCGTTACCGAGAGATCTGGGCTATTATATTAGTAATGTATAAAATAAAATTCTTATTTCGTTAGACTAGCATATGTTTTTTTTCTTCTTTCAGATTATTGAATCAAGTATAAAGTTACAGAAACAAAGTATAAATAAAAATAGATATCTCGATTAACATATAATATGATACACTATTATATTATATTGGAAAGCTATTGTGTAATATATTTCGAATTTTTTATATTTGACAATTTTTTTATACTGGGAAACAATGTTGTAAAATATTATTTTTACAAATTTTATTTCTACTTGTGAAGGTAAAATGATTTTGGTAATGATAAGACGCGAAGTCTTGTTTCAGTAGTTTCTGCTAGTTTTTCCTTACATGTGTTTGATTTCTGACTATTGAAGGTTTTAATAGTATATTAGAGAAGGTAGTAATATATTGAATAAAACTGCCTTTTTTTCTAATCCTTGACAAAAAGAAAAGAAAATATTTTGCCATACAAAACAAAATGATACTGTTAGCGGAAATAACATTTGATGCTGAAAGCATGAATTATCTGACTACGCGAGGGAACGAATTTTTGAAAAAGCGCTTTAATGTGCAATTTCAGTTCATTTTCTGACTCAATATGATTCAAAACAATGGTTAATACCAGTCAGGAAATTTTATGTCACTTGAGATTCAGTAAAATGGGATAATTTGGGTAAAAAATGGGGAAAATTAGAGTAAGAAGCAAAACACTCTAACAGAAATTCTAATCCATATATTCAAATTATTTCTCTACACAGCACATCTACAGCCATGGTGAAAGCAATGAATTTGGATCTAAGAAATACTTGCATATACAGGAAAGTTATGGCCAATCGAGTATTCTCTTTCACAAAATGCATAATTATAATCAACATTAAGCAGCTCTAAATCTAAAACTATTGATCTCAAAACTATATTTCTAGTTCATTGCCTTTACTACACTTAAGACAACATATATTCAAAATTTCAAGGTAATATATACATAATTTTTTGAGATATCGTGTTTTGCGTAAGTAACTTTTGACAAAATAAAAGTTTTTGAAAAAACGCATTTAAAGTTTTCATTTGTTTTTCGTTAAAAATATATTTATTTTTAACTTCTTTTGAAATTTGTCAAATTTGTAAGATGTACCTTCTTTATTCAGAATCTTGTCACATTTTTTTATTCTGAGAGCCCATAATTTTTTCTAGCGTTTTTCGTTCCAGCCAAACACTGTCTCTTAAAAGTGATAATTCTATGGTTATTGAGGTTAGAATACTATTTCAATATATATATTAGCCAGAAACTATTCCCTGTTCTTGAAATGCTCTTTTAAGACCATAAACGCAATCATTAAACAACATTTCAGCTGTCGATGTTCCAAAACGTGAATTTTGTAACTCCAGAAATGTGCATTTTGGCAAAAATGTCCATAGTAGCTTGTCGAAACTCAAAACCTGATTAAAATTGACTTGGTTTGCAGATAGAGTATATAATTAATTGAAATAAATAAAAAGCAAATTAATTTATACTTCCGAGTGCGGTATATTTGGTATAACGAGGGAAAACAGCCAACTTCCGGTTTCATTTTTAGCTATCGAGTTTTATAAAAAATTCTATGTCTCCGTTTCTATTTATCGTAAAAATAAAATAAACCCAGATTTATAGAAAGCTAAATGAATGGGCTTTAACGTAAAACCTTAAAAAAATGTGTGAATTTCGACCCAAAAACAGTCTTTTAGACGTAGTCAGAACCTTAAAAAAAACCTTAGAAAAGAGTCTGTTGCGGCAGATTGATACAGTTGACTCCGGGGCAAATTGATACGCATCATCGATGTGTATCAACGCGTTGGAATGAATTACATGAGTCGAGCATACCATGGCATCATTTTTTTCATTGATAACATGGTGCAGGCTTTTGTGTATTTCATTTATTTTGTAAATTTTGTTACTACTAACAAATTTGCGTGGTTAAAAAAACAAAAAGGGATGCTCAATTTTCAAAAAACATCATGTAAAATTAAGATAAATATAAACATACGTGTTTCAATCTAAAATAATATTATCGAGCATTTAGCAATCTATACTATTTTTTATCAAACAGTCTTTTAAAAACATGGAATGTAAAATAAGCAACATGTATAAAAAGGAATAAAATATCATTAACCCAGTTAGTGTGCAATTCTAATGTCATCTATTTGGTATGAAATGGCCTTATAGTTTAGTAAAAGAAATTTACTCAAAAGAAACATTTTTGTTGTCGCTCAGAGAAGTTGTCAATTCGTCGTAGTTAATTCTGACCCATAAAGCTATTTTAGTTTGCAACAAGTCTGCAGCAATCTTGCAACAAGTTTGACACGGCAAGACCTCAAATTCACAACAAGACTGCAGCAAGTTAACGCAAACGAATTAGTCACCACGCGTCAAACTTGCCACAAATTTGTCGCGTCAAACTCATTGCAAACTATAGCAAAAACAGAGTTCGCAGAAAACCCAGGATTCGAACCCCCGACAGCCTACTACATAGCCAGTCACCTTAGTCACTAAGCCAACGGGACTCTGATAGGAGAAGATAGATTTCCCTAATAGATCGTGCATCCACACGTTTTATTTTGAACTGTTTTCTTGATTTCATTAATTTTTAAAATTTTGAGTTGAGGATATGATTTGAAGTCAAAGAGAGAGCGATTTTCGCTAATAACTACATTCTGATAGTAGAATAAATTATGAAATTAGGGTTCAGAAGTAATTACTTCTAAAAATATGGAACAAAATTTCAACAAACATCGACTGTTTTTTAGCTTTAATTTTGTTTATGAATGTTAAAATTTCAACATTAAGAAAAAGGCGATATAGTAAAAAGATGGGAAGATTTTTCAATTTTTTTTTTAAAGACCTAGTAAGTTTTTTACAAGTTATCATTGATTTATTGAATTAATAAAAAGAAGGACGGTCTAGGAGATGCTATTAAAAATCGGATGTTTTTTAAAAACAGAGACAAATATCAAAACCAGATATATACTGTATCCAGGTGGTGGAGTTTAAGTGTGCTGTATCAACTTTGCAGCAAACTTGTTTTGCAATTGTGGTGTGAAGTTATTTGTCATAACAGCTCCACAGCAAACTTGTTTTGCAAGTGGGTTGGTCGATTATGCTTTGTTACTTTGCAGGAAGTTTGCTGCAAAGTTGTCGCATCAAGTTTGTCATGACAAGCTAATATCAAGAAAAATCACACTTGCTGCAAGTGTGCGTGCTATCTGGGAGACAAACGCATGAATGCTTGATGGAAACATCTAGAAAAATAGTTCAGAATCTGAATTCTTATCAACAGGATTGCAACTTTAAAATTGAATTTCCAAAAATTTTAGCTCAGGACTAGTTTAATTAACCGTTATCCTTTAATCCCAGCAATATTAAAGAGTGCTATTTACCTAACAGCTTTAAAATGAATTTTTACTTTTTAGTTTTTAATTCCAATTTCTATTTTTTGAAAAAATATTATAATTAAGAGGATAATTTGAAATTAGAAGTGGAGGTGCAATGATCCGTCGTATGGAGCGGAACTTCGCTAATGAATCTGTTACCGTGCGCTAATATGGACTTCGAGATATTTTATTACTGCAGAATAATAATTTATCTTTGTCTTAAATAATTGAACTTTCATTGCGAAAAGAACAAAATTGATTTCACAATGGTTTACTTATATATAAATTCATTCCACGTGGTTTAACATCACTAGTTAAAAAATAAGTTTTTATACCATTTCTTCTCGTTTAAAAAGTTCTTTTAACATTTTTTTAAACTTAGCATTTATACCGATAAGGAATTTGTTTATTTTCATTCCTATTGATTCTTATTTGCGTGCTTTCTTTCTAATATCACAATTCGTCATCTTAAGAAAGACGATTAATAAAAAATTTTATTTTGACGAGAACTTTTTTCCCCTTGCCTTTTAGCTCAGAGAATGAGAATTAAATGCAACCGAAGGGAAAAAAAGTTGTGGTGTTATTTGCATTTTCTACAGTAAAATAAAACATTCCCAATTCCTTAAAATAGAGTTTAGTTTCTGCACAAAAACAGTCTTGCTTTAAGTTGAATCAGGGACATTGATATAGAGACATTTTAAAATATTTTGATTAGTGTCGCCATCTAGCGTTACTTTTTGGTTTTTCTTTCTTTCTGCCATTTCTCTTTCTTTCGGTAACATTTTGTTTCACCTTCTAAACAAGCAAGGGTGGCGCCAGAGGGGGGACCGGGAGGGCCAGGGCCCCCCGTCGGGGATGCTGTGCTCCCCTGTCGGAGAAAATTTTTGTACGGGGTATTCAACTGTAGTTGATAAATAATAATCTGGCGAAAATTTGAGACCAATTTCATTACACTCGCCCCCCATCGGGCAAATCGGGTCCCTCCGTCGGGCAAACTCTAGCGCCATTCCTGTCGAAAATGCTTCTTAAACTTAATAGTCTATACCGCACTTTTTTTTGACAGAAAAAGATCTTTTTCGTGCTTTCAAAGCCAGCTAAAAAAATTTTAAAAAAATGAATTAGTTATTAATGCTTAATAATAGTAAATTCAATCTAAAAATATTCTACAAATCTTAATGGATTATTTTAAGTCGAATTTTTTTTCCGAGCAACTTTTGCTAGCAACTAAATAAAAATAAATAAAAGAAAATGCGACTGAAAATCTTCTTGGACGAATGTTTCCGACTTTAATATACCAATTTCTGAAATGTTATCGCAATACTTTAATACAATGTGGTTTAATTTTTTATTATTGTCATAACAAAATCTGACATAAGACCTTTTGACAGATTTTTTTTGCTGTCAAAGTTTCACTCCTTCCGAATTTTGGTGCTATCCTAGGATTATCCGATATACGCTTTCTTACACAGCACAGTGTAAGAAAGCGTATATCGGATAAGCGCGCTACGTTGTTAAGTGACATTAAGCGCGCTAAATGTCACGTTATTTGCCTCTCGTGAAATTAGCAATGGATTCTACAGGGTGTCCAACAAAGGACTCCCTCATTTTAAAATTAAATAACTCGGCAACGGAGACCGATAGAAGAACGAAACCAGTGATATGCTTAGTCTGAAAGCCGTAAAAATCTGATACAAAAGTTTCAAAATTAGTTATAAATGTTGCCGACAGGTGGCGCTTGTACGTTGTAATCAGCTTCAGACTTTGATGAAGAAAGCTATAAACTGTTCATTTGCAAGTAATCGATGCAAAATCCCACAATCGATTTCAAATGTAGGTATTTCAACTTTCTGCTTGCCAATGACAGGCTTTATAGCATTTCTTATCTGATTCGAATAGCTGATTACAACGTGCAGCCACACTCGTCGGCAAGATTTATAACTAATTTGAAACTTTGTATCAGATTTTTACGGGCTTTAGACTAAGCATATCCGGTTTCGTTCTATCGTCTGCTGCCGAAAGTTATTAATTTTAAAATGAGGGAGTCCTTTGTTGGACACCCTGTAAAATTAAAATAGCGCGGCGTATTTGACATACATCGCCTGAGAATGAACTGACTTCATTTTCAACGTATCTGCTACACAAATGCAATGAAGTATGGCGAGATTATTTACAAAGCGGCCGATTCATTTCATTGTTTTCAGTTTGTTTAAAGCTATACTGTTCTTTATTTAACGTTAAATGTTTGTAAACATTATTGACGCTCATATAGATTCCTTTGTATGCATTTTTTTAAATATTCAGTTACAGTTAACCCTTAAGGGCGCAGAAATTGCTGTTTGTATCACTATTGTTTTTGCCTTTTTTTCAGTCAATTTTTAAAAATTTAAAAACTAATTAATAAAACTATTTACCTACTACTTTCTTTAATTAAAAGAAATATTTTAGTAAAGAAAACTTAAATAAACGATTATTTTCATAAAACGATTATCACTTTAATTTTTTTCTTATTTTCATTACACTGATTTATATAGATAAGGGGCCGTTCAACATTACGTGTAAGTTAACCCAAGGGGAGGGGGGGGGTTTGCGACGGTTTTATTTTGCCGACAAGGGGGGAGGGGGGAGTATGAGTGAAGCTTACGCGACATTAAAATCACTTTTAGTTCCGAAAATCCTTTGTAACTCTGCACAAATAATTTAATTTAAAAAAAATAAATTTGAAAAAAAGTTAAATTTGGCAAAAGAAAAATTAAACTTGATTTTGTGTTTTCTTAGACTTGAAATTGTAAGGAAATTAAACTTACATATTTTTCTATTTTAAGCCGAGTTAGAGTTTTTATTTGAATTAAGTCCCAAAATTTTAAAATTAGATTATCACTGTTATACGTTTTGTAAAAAAAGAAAGTTGGGGGGGGGGGTTGCAGTTTGTTTACGTAATTATAAGAGGGGCTGCAGGACGGTTTATTTTTGCTGACAAGGGGGGAGGGGTCAAAAAATACCAAAAACCTGCTTACGTAATATTTGAACGACCCCTAAACACAAATTTTGTTGGAAAATATAAAAAAAATGCCACAAGTTTTGGAATTGAACATTTCCTACATATAATATGAATTTGTCAGTATCTAGGGTGTATTTTTAAGCTGTAAGGGAAGAATTTGAGCAAAATTATTCCATAAAAAAGTACTGTTTTTGAGGATTTCTTTTTCCTTTTTGTAAGTAGGGAAAGAAAGAGAATATCTGATTTAATAATCAGATGAGCTTCAATACCTAATCATTTTATACTTTCTTTTCACTTGATTTTTTTTCAAAACATTTTCTTTTATATCCATTACTGATATTTTAGTGCTTCTTATTTAAGTTCTTCGGAATTAAACCAAATAATTAGAAATGTTCCTAATGTTGTGCATTTCGTGATTTAATTGTTCAATTTAGTCATTTATACCGAAACTTACCAACAGTAAAAAAAAATAATATTAATAACTTTTTAGAGAAAAATATTTTCCTAAACTTTCAAATTATTTTTAAAACAAGAAACTTTGAAGTTGTGCGTATCGTGATAAAATTATTCAATTTAATTACTTTCGCAGAAAGTCACGAACAGTAAAAAAAAAAAAATAAAAACTTTATTTAAAAAGATTTCTTTTAATTCTATCTTATCTCCTTAAAGACATCAATCTCGACATAATGCGTTCTATGAATATCTGCCCTAGGTACAAAATCATTGTCATATTATTTTAATGCAAGCTTTGAAAAAAAATTGTCATTGAAGCAATTAAGACAAGGAAGAATTAGCCTATTTGTTAGCAAAATAAATAAATAAAGTAAAGCCTCCCAAATGAAGTAGGCTATATTGCTTTAAAATCTATTATTTTAAGATCCATTTTACATTCTACGTATTTATTAAAAGGATAAATTCAACGTTAAGCTAGTGACTGTACATTTCCTTATCCATCGACAGTTAAACATATCTTCATGAGAAAATTTATGAAATAAATAAATATTTCTGTTTTTTAATGGAGATAATAATGCAAGTGAGTGAGTGAGTGACTTTTTATGGCGCAAGGGCCAAAATTGGCCAAGCTGCGCCAAGCAAGGTTGTTTTCGTCTTAATCCAACTTTTTAAAGTTTCGTTGCGTTTCCCATTGATTAATGACGGTCCTTATACCTGAACAAAAAATATTTTTAAATTAAGTTACAAAAACCAATGTCCTTGAGAAATTGAAAAAGTTTTGGGTGTGGAATGTCTCCAAGTAAGTCTTTCAAAAAAGGGTGGGCGCTTCCAAAGCACCTGAGTCTACAATTATTAAAATTTGAACATTCAATTAAAATGTGTTTGACAGATAAAATTGTATTGCATGCCTGGCATGTCGGTGTTGGCTCTCCCTTCAATAAATGTTTCTGTGTTAAATGAGTATGTCCAATGCGCAATCTTGTTAGTTTTGTATCCATTTTCCTATTAAAGCTGGATGATTTAAAACCCTTAATGAATGGTTGTATAAAATGAAGTTTGTTGTTGCTCTGAGTGTTCCAAATCGTTTGCCATGCTTCGTTTATCCTTAATTTCAAAACTTGGTCTATGTCGGATAATGGAACAAAGCAATATTTCATATCTTTAGCATTTTTCGCTGCTAAGTCTGCATATTCATTTCCAACATGACCTGGAATCCAGCAAAATATATATAATAATGCAAATCATTGATGATTGTTATTATGAAACTAGAAAATCACCCGTTATGGTATGACGGGTTCAAATTGCCTCTTCATTCGAGAGATTTCCCGCCAAATTTGAAGTTTTAAATAGATATCTTTGTCAGATAAATGTCTAACATTGATTGAAAAAAAATAAAATAAACATGTGAATTATCACAGGAAATATTTTTTTATCTACATATTTTTTCCGTCCAAACTATATCACGCGCATGATATACCACTAACGTAATTTACTACTTTCTATTAAAAACGGAAATTAATTTGAAATATAGGATTAATATAATTTAAAATTTCTTGGGAACTATTGATCATAGCGAGATAAATTTTATATCAATCGATAGCAAATTTTATTTCACTATTTTAGAGCTATTAAATTTGAAATTAGAACGACAATTACTCTTTTAACTCTAAAAATGACTGAAATTTAGTTTTTCTAAGAATAAAATAATGCTGTTTAATGTCTCGCAGTGCTATGGCGCGAGTTTTATTGTTGGTGACATCAGAGCATTACCGGAGGATCTGGGCTATTATATTAGTAATTGTGCTGAGTTCCATATTTATTGCTAGATCAAAAATTTCATTAAAACTGCCAAGATGATGCCTGCGTTTCTCCTACTCTATTTCAAGGACGCATTGACTTTGCAGGTATTCTGAATAATAAACGGATAATCGCATCTCTTGTGTGAGTCAAGTTCTATGAGTAATGAATTAAACTTCAACCTTCAAATCCTGTTCAGCACATTTAACAATCGTAAATATAATCACGCGAGTTTTTATGAATGAAAAATAAGACATTTCTAGCGCAACATTGAAAAACAAGGAAATTATTTGCTCACCTGTCTACCGTTTCGATGAAAGACAAAATAATCCTCCAAGACTATAATAAATCTAAAAATCACTAGACTAAATATGTTAACCATATCAGAGGTTTGACTGACTGCTTCTTTGTTTGTAAGAGTATATGTGAGCAGATAAGGCAAAAACACAACAAGCAAATTAAATGAAATTTGATCCGTGGTTTTCACAACAAAATTGTATATCTATATTAATTTTTAACTCAATCTGTCAAAGGAAGGATGCTCGAATTGTATAATCGATGCTCTTCCATCTTCTTGTTCACAGTTTAGATATAAAATTAGGGAGCAAATAAAGTATTCAAATGTTATGAATATGAAGAATTCATTTGCTAAGCAAGAAAACCCTGTGAAAGTTAGAAAATAAATTCTGCCTGGATAATAGCTCAACAATAAGCAGTGAACTGTAATTTATTTTTGTCGACTTTCCCCAGGAGCACACTTTTGACGTAAATCAGTGATGCCTTTGCTGCCCCCAAAACCAGCAATCATTGATAACATACACTGTAAAAAAAATCCCGTAAAATTAACGGTTTTAAACTGGCAGCTGGGTTGGTTGTGCAAAACCGTAAACGTTACGAAGTAAATCCGTAGGCACAACGGTTTTTTACCATACAGGAACAAGTTTTTCCCGTAAAAGTTACGAAGTAAATCCGTAGTCACAACGGTTTTTTACCGTATGAAATCAAGTTTTCTCCGTAAAAATTAAGTCATCGAAGTAAGAGACGTCATCGACTGAGTTGAGTTGTTTTTCTCCTTCTGTCCGAGTTGAGTTGTTTTTCTCCTTCTGTTCGAGTTGAGTTGAAATGTGCTGATGTGTATTATCAATTAGGAATATTAATTAATCAAGGCTTAATTATTAATTTCAATTAATATAATTTTTAATTGAACTTACTTGGACGATTTCGATGCAAGATGGTGACAAAACTTCTAAATCCTCTGAGCCGGGGATCGAAACCGCGTTCTTAGAAATAAAAGGCAGTCGCTCTAACCACTAGACCACCGGAGACTCCACAAAATGAAGTAAAAATAATCTATTTGAGTTTTAAAGTCACTATAGCACTAGTGGCGCCACCTAGTGGTGTAAAAATCAACTATTGCCAGAACACGTGTTTTAAGGTTAGCTTTCATGAGTGACAACAGGTTACTGCAACATGTGTAAACAACAGCGGAGATGGAACCCTATTAAAAACATGAAATGAATGCAATAAAATTACATTTAAGAAAAGGGAAAGCTATCGTACGGAAAGCAATACCGTATGACGAAAAATAGAATTCGAACTGACGGTTTTAAACCGTTTATGGCTGGAGCGGAAAACGGTGAAAAACCGTTTTGTTAACAAAACAGCTTTAAACCGTCAAATATACGGGAAAAGTCCGGGAAAAAAACGGATATTTTTTACAGTGTATATTTAGACACCCTTCCAGGAAGCCAAATGCAGTTGACGCGTGAACAAATACTTATCTACAGAACTCCAAGTATAATTAGAGGAAATTCCTTTATTAATTCTTTAGAACTACATGTAGACATTGTAACCATGTGGATGTCTTTGTGTACAGAATATTCATACATAAAAACGAAATCATTGTGAAGAAAGTGGAAGAGTTTAGTGGAGAAGCTTCAAAATATGATATTTAGATGCATTTAAACTTATGAATAACTATAGTATTCAACCTTCTATCAGCACAAGGGAATTTGCCGCGCTCCAAGTGAGACAAACAAATCAAAGCACATCTGTTCAATTTGCCATAAACCACATCTAAAATGTAAAGATCAATTGTACAAATTTTCTCTTATCTTTGTACGAATAAAGTTTATATATTGTCGAATTCCCACTGCTCTCATGAGAAAGCGATGGGAAAACCAGCAGATAATCTCAAAGTTTAATTAATCCGAGTAATCTCGTCAAATTGTGATTAATTGGGTTAATAAACTTTGGCCTGCGATGGATAATTGTTACACTAAACCATCTCGCATTCATAGAGTTTATTACATTGTAATTGATGATATTTTCAACTTGTGGAGTGATATTCTGTAGGTATGTTGGAAAGGAAATCTTAAATAATTTTCTTGTATTATTTTATTTTACCTTCTAAATTATAACGGCTTTTTGTCTTATCAAATATAAATTTTTTTACAGATTTAGAATGAAAAGTTGAAGAAGAAAGAGAGAAAAAAAGTTATAAATTGTTTATCTATATTTTCTGATTGTTACTATTAGTAACCCATGACAGCTGAATAGAAGAAATAAGGATTTTACTTTTAAGCGAATTCGCTCCAGTGCATTTTGTGACAAAATTCTTTTCCAAGAAATTATTGATACTCCATGTAACGAACCCTTTCAAAAGCCAAAAAAATACCCGAAACTACGTTTCATGTATCTAATTCAGGGGTGCGCAAACTATTTCCATTTACGAACCACCGTTTTGTGTAAAATTTTGTTGAGACCCCTTCGGGGGTCACGACCACGGCTTTTGAAAAGAAGCTTCATTTTACGGCCATTTTCGGCTAGCCCACAGGAAGTGAAAATAAAGTTGGGCCAAAGTGAAATTAAATTAAATTTATTGTTCACACGTCTACCACATAGAATTATTCTGGATTAACTAAGATTGCATTATACAACTCGCTAAGCATGGCGAGATTTGTTCCAGTGAGAGGGAAAACAGCAGCGACCTTCCTCGCAAGAAGAGTCTGTCTTGCTTCTGATTGCGAAAAGTCTTTGCAGCGCCATCCACCGGCAGGAGGGCGAGACAAAATGTGATTGACACATTTATAATTTTTTATTGTCAAATAAATTTCTTTTAATTCGTCGACCTTCAAACTTTGCTCAAGACCCCGATGGGGAGTCGCGATCCACGGTTTGCGCACTATTGATTTAGTTTCTTCAACATCGTAAAATGCCAATTTATTTCTACTTGTCTGCATGGACAAAATGCAACATAAAAATTCTGGAATGTTCTTCCCTCCAGGTTGTCCCTCCACGTTTTCGGATATTAATACGTAAGAAACTTTATAATGTTTGGTCAAAAATATTTGCACTTACACGTTATGCAATTAAACGTTCAAGATTGACAACAACAACAAAAAGAATAACTAAAAGTTTCAAAATTTATCTTTCCCACTGTCTGTGGTTTGTTATTTTTTTGATTTCGGAATTTTGATGTTTTCCAACAATAACTCATGCAAACAACATCCCCTCTCCCTCCCTAGAAAAAAAACCATTTTTCGGATCAACAATTTTCGTAAATAAACAGAATGCGAGATTTTATCTACAAGTGTGTTGCACCTTTGAGAGTTGTGTTCTCATATGCACAGACAGACAAGCTTGTCTGTTGACGGTTGCAGTCATAAATTTAATACATATCAACAATTTTTTTGGATAGACAGTATGCCAAACTGCATTTATCTAGCACGATAAGTTTGTGAGTTGTCTCCATATAAACAAGTAGACAGTAGTAAACGGACAGATAAACAAGTAGACATAATTCGAAAAATAGTTTTCTGTTAGACTCAAGGAGGTTTCCCTATTACGAGGTATTCCACGATGTCCCTATGATGTTGCTACGATATCCTGAACGCTTTACTTCGCAATACTTTTTCTTCCGTTGGATTCCTCCTATTCGAAATGGATCTTCCCTGCATAACCAGTTGCTATAGTAACCGCCGTAAACTAGACAATTTGGGGGCGACAGTTCTCGTGGCGGACAGACAGTAGTAAGGAATACAGGAAAAGGAAAAAAAATCGAGTTTAAATTTTTTATTAAAATTAATTTGTTAAAATGCTTATTAATTAGAAGAGAAAAATGTTATAAGTTGCATGAATAAATACACTCAAAGTTATTGAAAAAAAGACGCAAAATGTAAGTGGTACAAATATGCATCATGAGCAGTGAAGGATTAAAAGTTACAGCACCCCCAAGATTACAAAACACGAGCCGCCACTGTTTGACAGAGTCCCTCAGCCTCTAGAACTGCCAATTCGCCAATTTGTTTCGAAATGCTGCAAGCATAGCCGCAGGCTATTAATATAACGTGTGAACAGCTGGTCACAGAAGGCGGCTAGATTTTAAAAAAATATATTTTCTGCTTTTCAGTCCACTAATAAACGTGAGTTTTTAACAACTTATTTTTCTTTATTATTAATCTGCTGTTTAGAGAAAATAATGATCGTTGAAGTATAAAAATGCTCTAAAAGCAGAACTATATCATTTTTAAAAATGATTTCATTAACTACATCTTACATTAAGGATAGATCTCAAAATTAAAATATCCAAAAGCTTTTTCAGCACCTTGAAATGAAACAATATTTTTAAAATTTTAATAATAATTTGAATATTTTATTTTTTAAATACTCATAAATCTGATATATGTCTATCACAGCTCACTTTCCTAAACTGCTGAGTTTCGGCTTAGATGCAATTTAAGAAACATATTTTTGCAGTAATGATTTATATCTTATATCAGAAGAAGAAAAAGGTGATTAAAGACTTAATTTAGACTTCTAACTATTTCTACTAATTAATAGAACTTTAAGATGCGTTTCAATATTCATCAATTTACTTAACATGTTTCAAGAAGTTGTACGAAAGAAGTACAAGATTTTAGAAACTTCTGTAGCTGTAAAGGGAAAGTAAATAACAAGTTTTAGAAGACTCTCTGATCCATGAAACTCTGTAGAACAAATAGCCACTCTGCAGAAAAATATTAGTTGAATGAAAATTCTATTTTCGACAACAAATATTAAATTAGAGCAAAATTTTAATGTGGCACTGAACTAAATATTCGTTAGGACTATTTCAGAAAGAATTGCAAAAAGTAGCCAGCCCGGTATATTTTTCATAGCCTTTCAATCATAGTTGTATTCAAATTGCCATTTGTCACAGGAAAGATTTAATAGAAAAGAATGCTGAAGATTCTATTCTAGATTTTTATAAAAAAAGTATTCTTGATTTTGACGGCCTCCGTTGTCGCTGTTATTGACACGACGCCAAGATTGCCGCCAAGTTTGAATTGCCATACAATTTGAGGCTGCCATAAATGGTGGTTTATCGCGGGACCTTGAAAATCAAAAGTACCAAAGAAAATATGAGTGTTCTCATATAATTTTAACACTGGACTCACTTAGAATTTTGTTCAAAAGTAAATTTTAGTAGGCTAAATGCAACGAAATGTTTCCGATTGATATAAAAAAAAATATTCCTAATTTAATTTCAAGCTTTTTATCGGTTAGACTAAAAATTACGGTACTATCGGCACACGAACTTGTTATAAAGAATAACACCAAAAGTAGCAATTTTTTTCATGCGATGGCCACTTGGTGATCATTTTAATGCTTGGCGAAAGTTTTGCAAGCTTTGAGTGAGAGTCTAACCTGTCGAGAAGTCTAACCAATCTAAAGAAAGAGACTTTTACGCCAACTTAAAAATTAAAAAAAATATTATACACTAAAAAATTACTTCCTCGTCTAAAGTTTATAGCCAAACTGGTTGAAATCTAGAAGTTGGTACACACTCTTAAAACGGCTCCAAGTTGCCAAAGTAAGACCTTGAACGCTGCACATTATTGCTTGCATTTGCTTTGGCGACTTGGCGCCTTTTTAAGAGTGTGCACCAACTTTTAGATTTCAACCCAAATTTGTTGACCATCTTGAAATTTTCGGTCAAATCTGTCCAAAGGAAGCATGTGAGACTCTTCTGAAGAATTTGAACATGACAACTCAATAAGTAAAAAGGCTAGATTAAAAATATTTAGAATACGAATCTTTACACTCAAATTCCAGTTACTTATGGTTTAAATTCTAAACCTAATTCGCCAAAGCGAAGAGACAGTTTTTTAATATCTGATTTTCATTACTATGCCCTGAAAATAAACAAAACCGAGCCTTCTCCAAAAAAGTATTTTATTTGCGCGCTGCCGCTCAGGTCGACTAAAAATATTATATACATTTTTAATTCTATCATTTATTTACTTTCGCAATGCGACTCAGTTTAGTGAAAATATTAAATACAATTATTTGTGTACAAGTTCTCGTGGTAATATTTAAAAATAATTTTAACAATCATTATGATAAATAGTTTGGCGGTTGAAATCTAGAAGTTGGTACACACTCTTAAAATGGCGCCAAGTCGCCAAATCTAATACAGGTAATACCTGCATATAGCTTTGGCGACTTGGCTCCAATGATATGCAGCGGGCAACGTCTGGCTTTGGCGATTTGGCAGCGTTTTAAGAGTGTGTACCAACTTCTAGATTTCAACCCACCTAGCTCATTGAGTCGCCGTGCTAACAAATGCCAGACAGACACACAAGCATATTTCCAGAAATGTTTGTCTTTCGGTTCGAAAACGTCTTAAACTCAGTGATGTCAGGTTTCTGACGATTAATATGACCGAGAAATACATTCTCCATGTACACATACTTGCATACACATAAGAGTTAAAAGTATAAGAAGGTATTCATGATTATTTTTTGTATGATATCTTCAAATCTAAAAATTCAATCCAATGGTAATACTTTCCGCAAAAATGAAAAATAAAATCTCGTTAATAAACATATAGAACAAATGCATATTTTTGACTTACCAGTTTATTCGATATAACGGTGATGCCCAGATATATTGCTACCAAAAATACTATCGCCAGTTTATATCTCATTCTGACTTGACTTAATTTCATCCACTGCATTTTTCTGCAAATTGAATTGCTTCTCCTTTTCTCCTATTGATGAAATAATTTAGGAAAATAGTCTTTCAATTTCAGATTCATTTGATGGTTAAACAATGTGCCATGCTGCCAACACGTTGCCAATTGGAGAATGATAAAGTCTGTAACTTTGCAAGAGCAGAAACACAAGTTGCGAAAGTATTTAATTATTTGCATCCTACATTAAAAATTTTATTCAAACGTTTATAAATGTAAAAGTTGTTAAGTGCTTAAACTTATTAAAAATATAAACAACGTAACATTACAACAGTTATAATTCTGTTTCAAATCTCGAGAGTAATCATACGTGATTCCAAGACGAACGCAAGATCATGATTATCGGTCTAGCTGAACAGCGATTCAAACTCATAATGATTTATTTCGTAAATAATCGAAAAGTGAAAGTTTGGTTAATGAAGTCAAAATAAAAAAGAATAGAATAAAAAAAGCAAACATGACGTAATTGATTATAAGAGGGTTGTAAATCATTTTGCAATGACTTTTCTAACAGTCAATTTCGGTTTTTAAATATTTCCCATTAAACGTAATGCGTAGAATTCTTACTCCAAAATACGTAGAAAATTCCTACTACTAAAAGTTTTCTTTATTATATTCATTCTTAAAATTTATACAAAAATCATAAGAATTGAGCCCAAAAAGCTGAGCATGAAAGTTTTTAAGCGATTTAGTTCAGGAGACAGATATTTCTTAAGACGGTTTTGCACGTAGCAATAAAAAAATTTACAATCTGATTTTATTGATGATGAACAATATTTTGACTTTAATATTTTTCCTTTACATTTTCATAACTAAAAACTCTAAGTAATATTTCACTAACCTCAAACGATTAATTACTGTTACCATTTTCTTTATATTACATGTTTTGTAATTGATTGTCTATTCATATTATCTATGTTTTAAGAGTTTGTTTTCTCAGGAATGGCAACGTTGTTTTAGTTGAGTAGAAAAATGTCTTTAGAATTTGAGTTTAAATCTTTAAATTTGTATTCTTCATATAATAAAAACGGCATTTACAGTAGGTAAACTAGATATTTCTTATTTAGAGTATGAATGAAGAGTTTATTTTAGTTTTTAGAGTAATAATTTAGAGAGTTTTTAAGCAGATGTAAAACCAAATTCTGCCTCACAGTATAATAAACAAAGATAATGGTCTGAAAACCAGCGGGAGTGGTTTCCCCTAAACTTTCTCGTATACTTTCTAAGTGGAGATTCGTAGTGGAGATACTTTCTCTTTGTATACTTCGTATACGAGAAAGTAAAACAAAAAAACAAACAAACCTGAAATCAAATATCTGTTGCCACGTTTCAAAAAATATTACTTTGAAGCAGGCGCGATAAAATAGGCAATGCAATAAATACTAAAGCAAAAATTCTGTTTTGGAATTGAATTCCCAAGAAAACAATTTATACTACCACAACCGTAACATTTGCAAAAACGCGTGAATAAAAGATTTGCTGAAATAATGCGATCGGTTTGATTTACAACAATAAAAAAATTGTTAACAATTGATGCTTGTGTGAAAACATTATTTATTGTTGTAAATAAAATTTACAACAATAACAGATTGCTACCAATACGCATGCGTATGAGAATCGGATTAAAAGAAATTGAATATGCAATTTGAAAGCCTCTTTTTGACGGATTTGGCCCAAACGTTTATACGGACCTACATTCATAACGATAAAACTGTGTACCAAATTTTATCCATTTAGCTATTCAAGTTTTTGAGTTATAGCGTTCACATGACCGCGGACATACAAATAAACAGACTTTCCGTGGACGGATTTTGTCCAAAATTTGATAGAAACCTACAAATTATGTTCAAAGACCACATACCAAATTTCATCCCCGTAGCTCTAATAGTTTTCGAGTTATCGTGTTCACAGACAGACATAATTCCAAAATTGTGTTTTTCGGGCTCAGGGAGGTCTAAAACGTGGAGATTCGTCAAAATCTCGAATTTTTTGACGATTACAATACTTTCTCTTTGTATACTTCGTATAGGAGAAAGCAAAAATAACTTAATCATCTTTATATTTAATATAATAAAAATAGTGTTTTTAACTTTTTAGTTGGAATCATACTTGCACTATCAAAATAGAAATCATTACTATTTTTAGGTTTAATGTTGATTGTTTTGACATCGAAGGTCTCTTAGAAGCTGTTGCTATCTCTAAAATGTATAGAGGGTTTTCTTCTTATAGTTAAATTGTGGAACACCCGCTCGCCGCCACAGAAAAATATTTCAGAAATCCTCAATTCCGTTATCATAGTCGTATTTAGCCTTTAAACCGCTCCATGCAAAAGCAAAAAATTGCTTCCCTATGGAAACTACAATATAAGTATTCTTAAAAAAAAAAGTATATGGTCTTTTTTAAATTTTTCGGAGAATGTCCCAAAAACAACAGCGTAACTCAGTATTTGACAAAAATACTTATAATAACTTTTCACTTAAAATACTTCATTTAAAAAAGTTAACAGGAGTATAATTCAGACGATTTTTTTACGAACTTTTAGTTCAGAGAATTCTCTAATTAATTCAGAAACATCTAGACTGTTACTCAGTTCATAATCAATTCCTAATAGAGCTGTTCTTCTTAATTCATCTTCGTCATTCGCCTTCTTCTTCAATTCCTAATAGAGTCTGACAATCTTGTTTGAAATGTTGTTATTCGCAAATAGTTCTTGGTTATTTTTAGTTTGGAAAAACAACGTTCCCCGGATGCAACACTTATTGGAAGAGTTAGTAAAATTCTTAGAGTATTGCTCAAATTTGGAGCAAAATTCATTTTTGTTATCAATTTCAAAACTTCCAAAGGTGGTAAATGTTTTTGGTGGTATAAAAAATTTTGTTAGCATAAAAAAATTTTCTGTACTTGTTCAACTTCCGGATTTTCAACAATTTTAGAACGGAACTTCGCTGAGAAAGGTGAAAAAATCGACAAAACATTGAATAACGAAAAATTCTGCTTCGAAAATCAAAAAAATCGCTTCGAGGTGTTTCGGCTCCTGTCCTGGGCCACCTTCGTGCCAAAGTTTGCACCTGTAGGTGCAGCTATTTCTGCGCTGTATCTCGCACAGACAGATACACAGACATTGGCTTATATATATACATATATATATATAGATTACTGGAGTAGTGCCTTGAAAGTTTTGTGGTCATTAGTACATAAAATAAGATTGCTTTATTGTTTTTTAGAAATTTTTCTACTTAATTCAGAAACTCCGTTGCGATTTTTTTTTCTTATTTTGTTTTGGAAATTTTGCGTCCCTCGATTTTTTTACTCCGTGCTGGGGCACGGACTAAAGGAGTGTTCGTCCGGCCCTGACCAATATCAAAATGAGTTGATTAACCTTTATATAACCAAAATATTATCGATAACCTTTCATCAGATACTCCACCATTTTCAATTCAAATTACAGTAATATTGGACATGGGCGTAAATGGAAGCAAGCAACATCCTTACCACCATCTTATTACCGAATTTCAATTATCTCTATCTAATAGGGAGGGTTTAGTTTAGTTATATTAACATCCCGTTTTGAAGCTACACGAGGGCTATTTTGGGACGGACTTCGTAATTTTGAGCCGCGGTCAGATGACGGGAACGACGACGCCGGAGCTGGCGGCCTCAGCTTCAGGCTTCCGCGCCACGCGAGCGGGAGGGCGTTTAGCCACTACGTATGATTTGGCGTGCAACCGGTCCCATACGCGGCGGATCTTCGGTGGAATCGGGTTTCGAGCCTGGAACCCTCCGGCCCCAAGGTCGAGACCTTACCACTAGGCCACCATGACCCTAATAGGGAGGGAGGGGACTAAATATTATGCACGACGCATTATTACTTTCTCTTATACGAAGTATACAAAGAGAAAGTATTGTAATCGTCAAAAAATTCGAACTCGAGATTTTGACGAATCTCCACATTTTAGACCTCCCTGAGTCCGAAAAACACAATTTTAGAATTGTGTCTGTGAACACGATAACTCGGAAACTATTAGAGGTACAGGGATGAAATTTGGTATGTGATCTTGACGTACAATGTTTTGGTTTCTGTCAAATTTTGGGTAAACTCCGTCCCCGAGAAGTCTGTCTGTCTATCTGTCCGCGTTCTTGTGAGCACTATTAACTCAAAAACTTGAATAGCTAGATGGAAAAAATTTGGTACACAGTTTTATCATCAGGAATGTAGGCCCATATCAAATTGTGGGTCAAATCCGTCAAAGGGTTGACTGTTTGTCGGTCTGTATAATCGCATACTTCTGAAGTCGATATCTTCTAAAAGAAATAATTGTAGATTTGTTTCCAATTTTTGATTGATTTGAAATTGTGGATTTGTCTCCAATTTTCGTTTAAATCGGTTAAAAAAAAGGCGTTGAAAATGCATATTCGGTTTTTTTTCCCCATTCTACGACGCAAAAAAAAGGCGCTAACACTAGAGCGTTTTCCCCACCTTAAGGAATACCGCACGTTTTCTGGCGCGCGGTGTATTCTCACCCCCCGCGCGTGTTAGTCGTATGCGAGAAAGACACAGGGAGGCCACTCCCGCGGGTCTATTATGCACGATTCATTTTATTAATTTTTTTCAGTTGGACAAATTTTTACTTTTCAATAAGTTTCAGGCCTTGATTACGGAGGAAGGTTTTCAGATTTAACACACATATAAATTTTATTGTAAAGTATCATTTTCATGACAAAGGAACTAAAAGAAGTCAGCTCTATATTTGACTGAATTTTCCAAAGTAGATTGTCTATTACTTTGCACGTTATTCTTGAATTCAGTTTTTCTCAAATTTAATTAACAACGCAATAAACCCTTTGACCAATTTTGTCCTTATATATTGAAAGTTATCCATATGTTATTTTTAACTCCAAACTTTTTATTTCCTTTTAATGAAGAGGTAACACAAGGTAACAGTTTTCTAATAACACACAATTATAGAAATAATAGACACCCAGATAGCAAAGAAGGTTGCGGAAAGGTTTCCATTTCACCTTCCATAAGCTGTCCGCGAAAGCATTTCCGCGCAAACCGTTTCAGAAACCATTGCCGCAAGGTTTACATAGGAAAGCTTTTTATGAACTACCTCACCGACAAAGTTTGAACGACAAGTCTGCGAAAGTGTTTCCGCACAGACCGTTTCGTAAACCATTCCCCCAAAATTGACGTAAGAAAGCTTTTATTAACCACCTCTCCTATCGTGTGTAGCCCCGTCCGGTATAGTGGTTCTTGCGTTTGCCTTCCAACTGTATGAATGCGGGTTCGATCTCCGGCTTGGAGGAATTTGAAGTTTTGTCACAATCTAATCGTACAAGTAAATTCAATTAAAAATTAGATTAATCAAATTAATTGAAATTAATAATTAAGATTTCTAATTAATTGACATTCCAAATAACTCTAAGATAACGTCAGAAGAAGGGGGAGAAAAAAGGGGTTGGACCCCTCTGCAGAAGCACGGCTTTGAAGAGGGGGTGAAAAAAGGGGGTCGGACCCTTCTGTAAGAGTACGGCTTCGGAGGGGGGAATTCTATTTTGTCAGCCGAAGGAGGGCTCTTAACAACCTTTTGAAAGGCCTGAAACAAGCTTTAGGAAAGCCTATAACAAGCTTGAGGAAAGCCTGAACGAAGCTTGTAATAAAAGCTTGAGGAAATCTTACTAAAAACCTAACAGAAAACTTTGTTTCTTAATGACTAGCGAACCTTTCCGCTTACCTTGCCTAAAGGTTCAACCCTTGTCATGGAAACCTTTGTGATAACCCCTTACCCTTGCCGACGACAAGGTTTCCAAAACCTTTTAGACAAGCTTTCTTTGCTATCTGGGCACGCACGTGCAGAGAACTTTTCTCTCTTCAACACGGATACAGAAAAATATAATCTATGAGTTACACTGGTCACTGTAATGGTTAGGTTATTTTAATTTTTTTTTTAAATAAAATCGCTGAACTCCTAGACACTCTGGTTTAATTCCAGATAACAACGTGTGAAATGATCGTGCCTCAATATTTAATAAATCGAAGCGTTTTAGATTGGCATAAAATACTCTAAACAAATATGAAATCTTTTATGTTTTCTAAAAATTTTTAGAAAACGACGCACGTACTTAGAGCAACGCGCTAAAAAGTAGAAAATGAATTTTTTAAAATCAAATATCTGGATGTTTTCTGCTTTGTATATTCAAAGAATTGTGGTTTGATTGTTTTTCATATTTAGTATTTCCTAGTTTTTAGCCTTTAATAAACTTCATAATGAAATAGTAGGTATAATTATTACGGAATCTTGTGATCCATTTTTTATCGATTATCTCTTAGAAAGAAAGACACAAAGAAGGCTGTGACGACGGATTTGACTTCTTAGAAGACATAATCTAATTCGTACGTGCGTAAACGTTAAATATTCTAATTCTTATTAGTAATACAGTAAAACCCCGTTTAACCAAACTCGAGTTAACCGAAACCCGGGTTATCCGAAATGCCTTTGAAATAGCAAATCCAAAAAACACGTACTGTACTGCACGGAAATAATCGCGAAGGCGAGACTTTTTTGCAACGGTATCCACACTTTTTTCTTTTAAGCCTCCTCAAGAAAGTCAGTGATAAGTTTTAGAATGCCAAAATTAAAATTAATGGGTATTAACAATATTAATTATGATATTGTTTACATGTGATTATAAGGCGCATTGCGCCCGAACTCGCCGGTGCGAATACTGCGCCCAACGGAGGGTTAACTTTAATAAAGAACATAAGTGTGGCCTACAAAGACAGTTTTGAATTCCTTTTGCTCTGAAAACATTTCAGAATTACTTGCTGTTAATTAGATACAAAATACAGTCGACGCTCGTTATAACGACCCTCTGGGTCCCACAGCAAAAGGTCTTTATAACGAGTGGTCTCTATAGTGGATTTAATTAAAAACTATACACAAGCACGCTCAGCAGTTCTATATTAATAGGCGATCTTTAAAGAGATTCCAACTAAATGCTGAACTTATTTTTTTATCATTGGTATTAAAAATAAAATTTTATCAATTAAAAATATATTTCTAAATCAGATTTTAAAATAGAAAATAAAGGGTGTTATATACTTACAAAACATTTATTTTTGAAAGAAAAAAAATCAGAAATGGTTGTTTGTCTTTCCTGCATATGTGCTTTTTGCAGAACATAATTTTCCATTTCAGTTAAAGATGATAAATAATGTTCTGCCTTTCAAAAAAAAATTAAATCTCAATAGCACTTGAAACATCTTTTTTTTTATTCTAGGCTATTCTAATTTCCTCGCCGTGGTGAGCGGTAATCCCCCTCCCTCAAAGTTGAACTGTAACACTGAAGACTACATCTACGAAGATTGGCAATACAATAATCAAGGTCATTTACGTTTAGAAACATGTTCTTTTTGGAAAAATACCGGGAAGAGTGTTCGCTGAATTCGGACGTTGTATTGGGATTAGACGACACTGGATAGTCGTTATACCGGAAGTAAAATAACATAGTGCATAGGGAAACACAGTTGGGGATTTTATCACTGGTCGTTATAATGGAATGGTCTTTTGTGTGCTCGTTATAACGAGCATCGACTGCAGTAATAGAAGTTCATGACTTAACCGGAAAAATCCTTATTCGAAAGCCCTCCCCCCCTCCTACTTCGGTTAACAGGGGTTGTACTGTATTCTAATTCTAAGAACAAATATTTAAATTATTACCTTCTTAAGATCTTATAATATCTAAGAATAAACATTCTTCTTCCTACTTATTAATTCTATACATTCTGATAATATTCCATTTTTTATTTATTAATTTTATGCCTTCTAATAATATTCTTAATTTCTTACCTCAAAAACACAATCTTTTCGATCACTACAGCAGGTGAAATCTTCTGTCTTCGACGAATGTCTTTTGTTCGGTCAGAAAAGATTACAGCTGCAACTGAAAGAACAACGTTTGGACAGCATAGTGGTTCTTGATTAAGATTAAACTTTAATTTAAGTAAAAATTTAATTTATAGTTCTGAAAACATTAAAATTTTAAAACGCTTTCGTCGCAAATTAACTACGATTGGTTGATTAATTCTTAATTAAAAAAAGTTTAAGTTTCCTGCTTCAGTTTGTTGTTTCCATATTTCCATTCTTCGCGATTTTTTTTTTTGTAGAATTTATACAAAAAAAATTGAAGCACTTGTTTAGGTACATTAAGGGTGCCATATTAGGCTTCTTAAGTCCAGATTTTGGAAATTTGATCTGTTTACTTTCAAAGCGCTTGGCCCTAGGAATTTTTATTTGGCGTTATAAATTCAATTTTGGCATTTTTTCCTTGGCTTTACTTTTGTTCATAATATTTAGAACGAGTTTTTATATTTAATTCTACTATTTTTAAAAATAAATCTTTGATATTACACTTTTTAAATGCCCCACAGTCAGTCGTCAAACGAAGTATTTCTCAATATGACTAGGTTTCTGTCCTCTTTCTTCAGATCATAATAGTCAGAATCTCTTTAGAGGGACTTTCTGCACATTAAACTGTTTGGAGTAGCATATAAAAATCCGCTTTCTCCGTTTTTAGCCCCTTCTTTCCCGGATAGAATTCTACAAAGAACAGTTGCTGCATTGATTATGAGTATGAAAATTCGCAACACGAATGCATTCAATATTTTAAACGGAGGGAAAGAAGGTACATGATTTTTAACAGCTCATTAAAAGAACAGTTGCCTTTATTTTAAGTATAGAATTAAATGCCTACGTCGGAAATTAGGTAACAAACGTTTTCATATTAAATCTTACAGACAAAGAAAATCTTTCATAACTTAACTTCAGCACAACGTAGTGTATTGGATTTAGATATTAGCTGAATAACGCTGAAACTAAGAATAATGCATTTTTGAAATTTTTATCACTTTTTGGAAATTCTCCACCATGTATTATGAGCCTGAAATCAGTTTTTTTATATGAATGGAAATGAAATTTTTTTTCTGTCGGTGAATTATTATGAGTACGAAATCACTTTATTATTATTATCAGATCACTTATTTATTATTATCAGATCACTTATTTATTATTATCAGATCACTTATTTATTATTATCAGATTGAAAAATAATATAGCACACTTTTGTTAACACATCAATTGGCATACTTTATTTGGTGATCATTTATCACCGACAGAAAACAGAATTTCTTCATTGCAAAGCAGTTTATGGGCATTTTATAGTTTCCACGTTATTTTTTTATTAATAGGGCATTGTTCACGCTTTATTCTAGTGGGATTCGTTTTCAAGAAAGAAAGCGTGTCTTTAATGAAAACTAAGCCGATTATAAGTGATTCAATCAATTTATCAAATTTGGCCATTTTGATCTGTCAACCCTGAAATGCATTAAAAATTTTGAATCCTTTTCCTTTTTCTCGGAAGTGAATCTTGTATGAAACCACTGGAAGTGATACATTTTGGATAGTGAATTATACACGCTTAGGTACAACATGCAATAGTGAGGTAGGAAAAAATAGTGGTACTGGTTTTTAAATTCGTTCGTTTAAGGTATCCGACTGTGTTCGGAGACATTTTTTTGAAAAATAACGTATATATATATTTTTTAATGTTATCTTTCAACTGCATATATTTTAAAAGTATGAAAATATTGTAAAATTAGGCTTTCAAAATAATATTTTTTAAAAAACTGAGAAATTTGGAGAAAAATGACTAAAATATTTGCCTTACGTTAACAGCCATAGACAAAATCATATTGTAAATATACATAAATCCTCGTAGGAGTACATTTTATGGCAGTTATCTGTGTTATGCTCTAAAATATTTCTTGTACTTCAAAATAGTTTTGAGATATAGCTGAACATAGTTACTAAACTGGTAATTTTTGATAAAAAATGCTTTTCGTTTATATTTAAGCACTTAAAAATAACACTTGATTTTAAAATTGACCTTAGTTTTTAGAGGAAAACATCAAGCATATTACAGAAAACAATCTCAGAAAATTTCATATCAATATTTGTTTAACGTTTTGAGAAATCTTTGTTACGGTCGACAGTTTTCCTCAAAAATATCATTTCTCAGAAAACGCATTTAAAGTTTTCATGCAACTTAAAATAACGCTTACAGTTCGATAATAAAACAGCTGTAACTCCATTTGTAATTCACGTAGAGTAAAAATTGAGACAATATTAGAAAGATGATTGAACAGGTTACAAAATTAATTCATAAAATCTTTTTTGATAATTTCATCAAAAACGACGATTTTAAACCAGTCGGATACATTAAGTTGGAGTGAATAAGTTTAGTAATATTAACGTCCTGTTTTGAGTCAGCACCAGACGAACCTCGTAATTCTGAACCGTCATTAAATGACGAGAATGGCATTTGGACCAACGCAATCCTCTCCAAATTTTTCACGCCACACCAGCGGTTGGACGTTTGACCCTCAAAGCCAGATTTAACAGGCCAACAGGGAAGGCAGGCTTTCGGTAGAAACCTGATTCGAACTCACCTGTATCAAAGCCCAGACAATATCAACAGGCCACCGCTACTCTATTCGAAGGAATAAAGAGAGGAATAATGTATCAGTTGAAAAATGAAAATAGTAATGGTTTTCAGATGAAAAAATGATAAATCAATAGTTATTTTCGTAATCGTTAATCTTTAATGAAAATTAATTGAACAAATTTGAGACGAAATATTTTCCATCCGCTATTTCCTATTATAAAACACTGCTTTCTTTTAACTCACATAAGTTTTCAAGAAGTAATTTCGGCTCAACCGCCTATTTATTCTATAACACCCACCGACCTGAATTTGTTGAAATTTCAAAGAGGAAGAAAATGATCAATTTTTCGAAACCAGTAACGAATATATCTGATATAAACATGAGACCGCGTGTTCCAACCAGATGTGAAAAAAATTTCAGAAATATTCGTGACTTTTTGCGAAAAATTGAGTATTTTCTTCCTCTTGAAAAATTGAGGTAGGTGGTGTTTCTTGTTAAGCGACGTTATGTTGCTTAACTGACACTCTCAAAATCATCTGCAGTTTGATCCAACAACCAGAATAGCAGCTAAAGAAGCTACAAGGAACTACACCCCCCCAAAAAACCATCTTTATTGTTAAAAATAATTCTAATTTAAAGATACAATAAATCCTTTTTCGTCCTGTTCTTGTACGCAATAAGACTGAAAGAAATAATGACATATCATTCTTTTATGATACTTGCTATAGCAACGGATTCGGAAACCCTCTGCGCTTTTGCGCATGAGCTGGGCGGAGTTATTTTCATCAAAATAGGGGGGATAGTGAAGAATGGAAGGGTGATGTTTACATTTTAGTGAGCGTGATCTAACAAAGAACGCCGGAAATGCGATCATATGACTCATTGCCTGACACCGCTTTCCAGTGTAAAATCATCCAAAAGTGGTAGTCTCGGAATCCGTTGCTGAACAGTAGTTGATATACCCGGCATTCCTGGGAGTGAAAATATTTTCATGTCTATACTCAATTTATTATAACTAAATTTCGACTCAAACTTTCCTTATACTTCAACATTTGTGAGTAAATTTCCAGAATGTATTACATAACAAAAGCTAATTATAACATCAAATCAGACGTTGTCGGATACATAGAGTAAACGTCATATGCGAGAAAGTAAAAATACATTTAATAATAGCACTCGACGGAATGCATAGCGCACGTAAATAAATGCATTTTTAAAAAGAAAACGTAATATTTTTGCGTAAAAATATACTTTTATAAGAAATAATATTAAAATAATAGTAGTTTCATATGAAATAATAATTATACTACACAAATCCTCTTATCTAAAATCCTCCATAACTTTAAATTTCCACGACTAAGATTTAAAATCATGTTATTGCCAAATATCTTTCAAAATTTCCACTATATATTGTTTATTACTAAGATTTTTAACAAGATATTTTTATTTTGAAATAATGTTAAACTTTTTTTTTCCTTCTTTGATAACCAATAAAAATAAAATTTCACCCTTTTCTTCATTTTCTGCTATTGAACTGAAAAAGGCTGTTAAGAACAATGGGAATGTCAGACCTTTAGTTAAAATGAATTCTTTTCAGATTACCAGCAAACTCTACTCCTATTAATTTAATGTCATTTTTTTTTGTCTACAACGAACCAGAATTCCTTTTAAAACTAATCCCCCTCCAATTTTTTTAAATTGTTTTAGTTTCGTTTCCTTTGACAAAAAAATATTTATTTTTTAAAAAATTTTCTGGTAATATTTCATGTAATATACTGAAGCGCCCAACATAGTTTACTTTTTCTTGCAAAACTTTTTGCTGCAACTCCTTTTTATGCTTTAACGGGGAAAAAAGAAAAAGAGACCTGATACGTTTTAATATTCTTTCGTAGTATCGAAGAAAATCGCAGCTGTGATCTCTGCCTTCTATTTTTCTGAACTGATACTTTGTGTTTAGTTTTTCAGAAACTATTTTCATAAATAACTTATATATATTTTTCATTTTAAATTTCGATTATTGATCTTGCTTTTTCACAAATGAAACACTGATACTTTATGTTTAGTTTTTCAGAAACTATTTTCATAAATAACTGATATATATTTTTCATTTTAAATTTCGATTATTG
>BGPR01002679.1:60757-85772 GCA_013235015.1 Araneus ventricosus
ACTGATACTTTATGTTTAGTTTTTCAGAAACTATTTTCATAAATAACTGATATATATTTTTCATTTTAAATTTCGATTATTGATCTTGCTTTTTAACAAATGAAACTTTTTTTTTATTTTGTAGGTACTGTGTATAAATTTATTATTTTGCTTTGCATTGTGATTTTTTATCGCATATTTGTGATTTTTCATATCATTTCTTTTTATACAAACTTTCTTCCAATAGCAGGATTAAAAGATAGTAGCCGTTTTGTGTTTTGGTATATTTTTGTGTCTCCTTGAACATGGATTGTATTTTTCTTTCCTACCCTTAAGAAAGACGGGAAATAGAATTGCTCATATTTTTTTTTATTAAATTTCTTCTTTACAGCTTGGAACATTACGAATAAATATTTTTTTTAAATGTAAGTACTGCTTTTTTGCATCTAGCTGTAGCTATTTTTAACTTTGCTTTCGGATGAGAAAGACAAACATTAAAACAATTAGTGAATGTTGTTTTATTATTTAATTGCATCAAAAACTGATTTTAATGGATATTGTGGAGTCATTTTTTGTGACCAACTTTCACTTTTATATTGCTGCTAGGATTGAGAAAAATCGCCAAATAAAAACCCTCAAAGCAGAAACAACTCTCAGAAATATAATTTATTAAATATTAAATATGACTTCTGAAACAAAAAATAATACAATTAATGGAAATATTGATTTTTCTACTATTTTATGATTACATTTCTTGATACTTGTTCGTTTAGTGAACTCATAAAATGATTTTGTTGCTTATAATTGCTTAGTAAGTAACAAATTAGTTCGATATCTTAGCATATTTTTGTTATAATTTATCAAAAGTATCGTATAGTTGAAAAGTTTCTAAATGTTATTTTTTCCTCTTCAGATATTAATTCGCTGAGATAGTGATCTTCCGTAAGTTCCTTGTGAATTTTATCATAATGAGCTTTAAAGAGGTCACGGTAAACAAACAGTAAAATTCGAATTCTGTTGTCTTGACCAGGACAATCAATCAATTCATTTCAAAATTTCATATATAATATTCATCATTCGTTGTCATATAACTATTTCCGCGCATTCAAAATATGGAAACGTTTGCAAAATAAAAATGAACCAACTTTCATTCGGCTTCCTTATTAACAATGATTTCATAAGGAACTGGTTTTAATTACAGTCTTTTAACTCATTCTCATTGAAAAAAAGAAGGGAAAGACAAAAGAACTCCAAACACTACCATTTTAGAAGTCATTGCACCTTGATAAGATCAATCACTCCAATATACATACAAAAGAACCATACGAAAGTTCGCAATTTGGTACAGGATTAAAATTCCGGGTATAATTTTTCGAGTTTAATGAAGCTATTCGTTACAATGATGAACATTTTTAAATTGACCCATCGGAAAATTCTATCATCCCTCTATAATAAATCTTAAATTAAATAATCTTAAAAAAATCTTAAATTTAATAGTCAAGAGGAAAATTTCTCACCATTTGATTAAAATCTCTGAAGTATTTTAATCCCAGAAGGATTTGCTATTCTGATTCTACAATAGTGAAACTGATCGCAGTTTTTAAATCCAATGTTAAAACGAATTCCTTCTCTATAGTCTATATATAGAATGGAAATTTTTTTTATCAATAACTACGTACTTATTAACGGGTAAAGAAGATAATCGTAAATGATTCATTGCTAAAGACATTTCTTTGAAACAACATCAAATATGGCATGCAACGCAATTATATTTTTGCATCATAAAAATCGCTGAGAATCGACAAAAAAAGTAATGCTTTTATAAAATGATTTTAATGAAAAATATCATATTCTCATTAATTAATAAAGACTTGACAGTGGCGAATCAAGGATTTTGGTCAGGAAGGGGATGAGGTCATAAAAATTTTGTATCGTAGGCATCTCTTGGGTCATGTAGTCAAATTGCTAACTTATTGTATAGCAACGGATTCGGAAACCTTCCGCGCTTTTGCGCATGCGCTGGGCGGACTTATTTTCATCAAAATAGGGGGGATAGTGAAGATTGGAAGGGTGATGTTTACATTTTACTAAGCGTCATCTGACAAAAAACTCTGGAAATGCTCTCATATGACTCATTGCCTGACACCCCTTTCCGGTGTAAAATCGTCCAAAATTGGTAGGATCCTCGGAATTCGTGGTCAGACTATGACTCACCTGACAACACGAATCACAACAGGGTTGCCATATTGGCCTTTTGAAGGCCAAATTCTGGAAATTTGGCCTTTTTTCAAAGGAACTGGCCTTAGGAATTCTCATTTGGCTTTAAATTCATTTTTGGCCTTTTATTGGCTTTATTTTTACTTATGACTTTTAGAACGATTCTTAATATATAATTGTACGATTTTTTTAATAAACTTTTGATGTGACACTTTTCAAATGGCCTATAGTGAGCTATCGAACGAAGTAGTTCCAGGATAAGAAAGGTTTCTGTCCCCTTTCTTCAAACTGTTTTAGTCAGAATGCCTCTAGAAGAAGCTATGCTTGTCTCTGTACAGCATATAAGAACAATTTTCTCTGTTTTTATTTGTTTCTTTTCATGGTCGAATTCTTTTAAGAAAACTTCGACAGAAAAGCTGGAAATAATATTATTTTAAGTTGAGAGAGAGAGAGGGCATCACATTACAGATATTTCATTATAATCACATTGAAAAAATAATATAGAACATTGTTATTAACAGGAGTTGATATATTTCCCTCGAACATTTCATTCTGCACCGGCAAGAAAAGAATTTCTTCTTCCTTTTTCTTGCAAAGCCGTGTATGTTGAAAGTTTTTAAAAAAATCTTTAAATTTCAGTTTAATAAAAGAGTATTATACATATGCCAATCTAGGGGTATTCCTCGTAATGAAGGCTAGTCATTTTCTTATAACAAATAATTGGAAAATGAGTGCAATTATCAACTTTCAAATTTGGCCTTTTTTGGCCTTATTTTAAAGACGGTTTGGCCTTATTTTGTTATTTTGATCTGGCAACCCTGAATCACAAAGAACACTACAATACTTTCGATAATTTAATAAAAACACAATGAAATAACTAATCAAAAAATGTTTTCAACCGCATCGCTACTAGTACGAGTGGAAAGACTACAAAAGCGGGAAAATTTCCGACCCTGTCGAGCTAGAAAGCAAAGTTATCACGTTTTTCTTTTTTATTTTTAAAGATATTAAGAATAAACAGCTGTAGTGATTTGAAAAATTCAAGAATTTGGGTTTAGCTCTGGGGGAGGCTGCAGACCCATAGCCCCCCCCCCCCCCGTATTCGCCACTTAAGCTTGACAATGCGCATTATTATAATTATTGTCGTATTTACATAAAACAGACTTCTGCAGGGGCGGTTTTGTTTCCATATGAGTATGGTGAAAACTATAACATTGATTTGAGTTATCTTTATTTGACTTTCAAATGTAATTTTTACTCTTATACTCGTATCCAAAGATTTAGCATGATTCTTGTTTGAATGAATATTTAAGAAATTCAAAATCAGAATGGAAAGGAGCCTGGTTTGTAAGTGTAATAAAAATACAGGAGGTTAAAACAAAACAAGTTGATGATTCTTGTTTTAGTGAATATTTAAGAAATTCAAAATCAGAATGGAAAGGAGCCTGGCTTGTAAGTGTAATAAAAATACAGGAGGATAAAACAAAACAAGTATGATGATTCTTGTTTGAGTGAATATTTAAGAAATTCAAAATCAGAATGGAAAGGAGCCTGGTTTGTAAGTGTAATAAAAATACTGGAGGATAAAACAAAACAAGTTGATGATTCTTGTTTGAGTGAATATTTAAGGAATTCAAAATCAGAATGGAAAGAAGCCTGATATGTAAGTGTCAGAAAAATACAGAGGATAAAACAAAACAAGTATGATATTGACTCATCAGCGCAGTCGCAACTTTTGCCGCCCAGGGCGAATTTGTAACATGCCGCCCTTCCTTTGCAAACTACATAGGGCACATAAACCCGATAAATAAATTCCAGAGATAAAAAAACATTTTATTCGTAACGTGATTCCTCGTTTGACGCCTGCAGATAAGTTGTTAAATCGCGAGTTAACCACGAGTCTTTCTATAACATATAGACAATTTACCGACAGAAAGCAAAAAATACGAATTAATTGAATTAGCTATCGCTTTATGTACACAATGATTGAGCTACTACTGCTGCTGTCTGAGTTTGCGGCCCCTTTCAAAGTGCCACCCCACCCCCACCACTTTTGGATACGCCATGATATTGACTATTATTACTCAAATAAAAAGTTTGGAAAAAAATTGGGCATAGTTTAAATTTATTAAAAGTTTAGTTTAAATTTGATAGTAATTTTACATTCTTTTAAGAACAATGTAAAATTATGGTTATGGTACAAATTTCGTACTAACAAGATTCAGAAAAATAAAAAAGTGAGCAATCTATATTATGTAATATTTATTTAAACTTATTAACATGTTCTTAAAAGTTTTAAAATAAACCGTTGCCAATCATTTAAAGAAATAGTTTATTAAATTCTAGTTTCCAAATTTTAATTCTTTTTCTCCCTTGTTTGGGAAAACAAGAATCCAGCTTAATTTATAGTAACCCCAAAATAGTTCATTAGAAATCATTACGCTTTTATTTTCTGCTGCACGAATCACGATATCATCCAGTTTTCAAGTTCTTTCAACACATGTGACTGATTTAAATTTTGGAAAAAAAAAAGTTTCACAGGGAAAAAAAATGCGTATTCGTCAATAAAAGAAAACACTATTTAGCATGCCTGAAATAGTTGCATGATCACATTAAATCGCTAATCTTTCATACATATGTGCAAATTTTTGACTCGCTAAGTCAAGATGAGATGTATTTTGTAAGGAATCTATAGTTTCCTGAAAGAAACCTTTTCTTACAGCTTCACAATATATTTATTACTAGCAGTACGCGCACGGCGATGCCCGTGGAATCAGGACTTCAACAAAATAAAAAAAAAAAAATCGCCCACAATGACACGAAAAAGTTTTCAAAACAAAAGATACACATTATAGATTTTTCGGCTTATTTTTTCCGCGATAATAACATGTAGAAAAACAGTACAGAGTACATTAATCCAAAACAATATAAAAAAATTGTTGCCCGTGGAATCAGGACTTCAACAAAATGAAAAAAAATTCTTAGAACATGACAAAAAGCTCCGAAGGTTATGACGTCACCTGACCCTTCATCCAATCAAATTGAAAGCTGCGTTCCGAAAGACTGTCGCTGAAGAAATTTCGATCGACAAAAATAACTTTCATCTGCCCAGAAAAAATTTAATTTTAAAATAAACGGGAAAAGATATTTTAACCGTTCTTGCTTTAAATCAGAGAGAACCGTTCTAGTTATAAGCTGAAAAAAATTGAAAATAATAGTGCTATTAGAAAGTCGGATGCAACAAATTTAAAAACAAAACCAACATTTAGATGGTGAAACTGACTATTTTTTAAAAAATTCTCAAAATTCAGTACATTACGTTAGAAATTCAAAACTAACTTCATTAGAACGGAAATCGCGTGCTCTTTCCGATGGTTTATCTATTTTTGTCGTACAATTATTCAAAACCATTCTATTGAGAAATTAGTGCGAAAAATCAACCAAAACAACACAAAACATTAAATAAAAAAATTTCTAGATTAAATTTTAAAATTTCGGCTTCGAGGTGCATTCAGTCACCATTACGACTACCTGTGTGCCAAATGTCATGGCTGTAAGTGCGATAGATTCGTCTGGACATCGCAGACAAACACACACACACGCACACAAACATTGCCTTTTATAAGTATAGCATTCGATTTCCACTGTATTTGTTATTTTCAATTCAAATCAAATAATATTCACACTACACCTTAAAATTGTGATGCAACAATTATTGTATTAAGTGTCTTATATAAATTTCTTATTGCCGTATTTGCTCATTTTAAATTTAAGCAACAGCTTTAAAAGTGTAGCAGTGATTTATCTCAAAAAGTTAATATCTTAAATAATTGATGGCCTTATAATAAAAATAATAATAAGCAAAGTACACAATACAGCTGATTTTTACATTCTGTGCTCAAAATGCAGAACTTCTTCACGCTGATGATTTGCTAATTTTTAAACGGAAATTGGTGTATTTCTGTATCAAAATAAAAAAAAAGCTTATTAGGAATAGCCAAGAGCTAATCTTCTCTCCCTCCACAACATTTAAAGAAGAGCAAAATAAGAAATTATAAATCCTAATATAATCTATAAAAAAATTCTAACACATTACGGAATATTCTGAACTATTATTGTAAACCAATATTGTGGGACACGTTTGGATTCCCAATTTTTGGGAACAAATGCGCTTTTAGAATACTATTCATTTATTCAGTATTCATAAAACAATGGAAAAAAGCTTGACATAAAAATTATAGCTCATTTCAGCAATCTCATGATTTTTCCAGAAGATGTCAACCCATGAGCCAAATTTTTGTATAGTTTAATATTTTATGAAAACGCCTTTGGAGGTTTCAGTTCTAGCTGAAAAAAAAAAGATTTGAAGATTGGTAAATATATACGTCACTTTTCGCAACAATCTATTGAAGAAAGAATTCAGTATATTTATGAGTTTACTTCGTTTAAGCTTCCCTATGATATGCTAGATGTTCGGTATTTGAAGCGAATGCTTGAAGAATGAACTGGCTGAAATAGTGCTGCCATCTAGTTAGTATATATTTCGTTATTTTAAAATTTGATATTTTTTTCAGTGAATAAAAAAATTCTCAGTCGAATTATTCTCAATGACAGCACAGTTACAGCACAGCAATACACTTTATTTTTGTATTTCTTGTGTATACAATGATAGAATTAATTTTATAAGACGCTAAATTTATTTTCATATTTAATGCAAGAGACTTTCAGAATTCGTGTCTCAAATTTCTTGCATATTTTTGTTAAAAGGACAAAAAAGACCTGAAATGAGAATTTACCAATTCGTTGTCGATGTTGACATACTACAAATTGTTTTAATAATAACTAGCTGATAACCCGGCGTTGCTCGGAATCCAAATCATGACCCCACTCCGACCCCACTCCGTTTCTTTTTTCCCAAATATATAGACAATCGATGAAACAAAAATTCATTTTCAAAATAAAATATTTTATTCCAACCAACTTAATTTAGAATGGCTCAAGGAGATAAAAAAAGTAATAACTATGAAAAAATTAAAATTAGGGGAAATTCAAGAACCAATTTCCCTCAATACGGCTAAAAAGGGATAATATTTAAAGAGAAATAAATGAAATAAAACGCCAAAAGAGAAAAATACAAAAACTAATAAATTAAAAAACCGGAGAAAAAAGAATATGGAGGCCTTTCTAGGAGACTGCCATTTTTTTTCTTTTTTTTTTCTCTTGACTGAATAGGATCGGCAATAACTTTAGCCCGTCTTTTGATGGCAATTTTCATCTCTTTTTTGATTTCGGATTGAAAAGAACTTTGGAATGAATAGGGGATAATAGCCTTTGTTGCTGAAAATCCCAAAAAACCTCCCAATCAAATGAAATCAAATAAAACACCGGAAGTATAACTTTTCTCCATGGATAAAAAAGAAAATCCGCAAAAATTTGCAGAAAACCGCCACATTTACTACTTAAAATTAAATAAATAAAAATCTATCAATAATAATAATAATAATAAAAAAATTCGCCACCGAAATTTTTAAAAAATGTTATGGCGTTAGCTCCCTCTTATTCTAAAGCTGGATATTCACGAGAAGGCTAACACACCGGATATTTAGTGGAATCGGGTTTCGAACCTGGAGCTCCCCCTCGGCCCCAAAGCCAGGACCTTGCCACTAGGCCCCTTTTGCTTACGAGTTATTCTACTAAAATTTCTCAGTTGGCATCAATCGAAATCTTCGAAAAGTATCTAAAATTAATTTTCCACGGGCGGTTCATCACGGTATCTTATGTAATTATGATGTATTTTTGTTATAAATATGGAAACCATTCTTCGAAAAAATCCAAAATTCATAAATATAAACGTAGTCATTCCACTTGCGTCACACATTTTCACATTTCTTAAATATTTTTTTAAAAATTATAACCACGAAAATTTACAGTGGTAACACATATATAATTAAAGAGAACAGCTGAAAACTTAATTTAAAACAAAATATTTCTCTCGGATGTGATTGACAATGAGCAGAAATAAGTAAAATGATTAGAGTATGCTTAATTAAAGAGTATGCTTATGTATTTTTTTTCATATTCCTTTCGCTCGTAGAGGTCAAAAAGGTTACGAGTCATAAAAATTTCGAGGTTGAATTTTTTTTAACAATTATAATACTTTCTCTATGTATATAACAATTGAATACTTTCGCATATGGATGAATTAAAAAAATGCTTTTGTACTCAAAGCAAAAGATGCAATTGTATGCAATCTGTATGCAAGGGAAATTTCCCCAGCTTGGTTATTATACTTTGTTCATACAATATTTTTTTAGCGAAAACTTTTTCTTAAAAAAATAGGGCTATTTATTACAGAACTTGTAATCTGTAGTATATTCTCATCATTATTTTTTTCGGTCGAAAATTAGATCAAAAGTAATTTTTCTTTAGAATATTCCAAATATTAAATGAAAGCTCTATTAATGTAAATGTAACTTTAATATGTTAAATTAACAAGATTTCAAGTTTTACTCATGTAAATGAAAATTGATTAAAATCACATTTGATAGCCTGAAAAAAAATAGGCATGTTTACAGTTCGGCAATTAAAATGTTTCAAATACGAATACTGAAACAATGCAAGAATCATTTAAGGAGAGTTGGAACCCTAAATCCGTTAACCCTAACCCTGTTACTTCGATGCAGTGGCGAATCCAGGGGGGGGGGGCTATCGGGCCCCCCCCCCCAGAGCCAGGCCTGAATTCTTGATTTTATTTAACATCATTACAACTGTTTTCTCCTTATTTCCCTCTTTTAAAAACAATAAAAACGTTTCAACATGACTTTCTGGCTTCACAGGCTCGAAAATTGTCCTACTTTTCTAGTCATTCCACCTGTACTTGTAGCTTTGACGCGGTCGAAGACATTTTTGGGCTAGTTATTTCATTGTAATTTTTATTAAATTATCGAAAGTATTGTATTTTTTTATGATTCTTACTGTCAGGTGAGTAAAGTCTGCAAAGTTAAAGAGTTTTGGTTTACTTTAGCCTTGATGTTTAATATTAATCACGATGATACAAAGTTTTTATGACCTCAGCCACCCCCCACCCCCCCAGACCCGAATCCTAGATTCTCCACTGCTTCGATGTACTTTTCCTCAAACTCTGCTAGATTCATGTTTGAAATTTTTTATACAAGTACTTTCTCACTATACCGAAATGATTTTTTTTAATTCAAAAATTAATTTTTTAAATTTTTTTGTGTTCTCCCTTGTTCTTTATTTGTGTTGTTCCAGCTCTCCTCAATGATCTTTTGATTAAAATTCCATTTACGCAACAAATTGAGTCAGTTTGTCATTTACAAATCCTGTGAACAGCGAGACATTTCAAACAACGTGTCAACAACGCCTCATTATTTTGGCTTTAATTTTTAATACCTCACGCTAATTTTACAGTGATTTGACAGGTAATTTAAAACGGGTCTGAAATTTCAGTAATATTCGCAGAAATGTTTCTGGATCAGATTACCTGTTTTGATGACCCGCACAAATGTTTGTATCATGCATTGCCGGGTGTGCATGATACAGCAAGAAAACATTGAATCAGTTATCAAGAAAACAGAGGAAGTGCCGTAAGAATTCTTTGGTATTCGCTCTAGAAACGCATGACTGGGTTTTTGATGATGACTGGAGCACTGGGTACCTGGATTCAAAAGTAGGAAGTGCCTCTCCAGTGCTTTGAGTCGCCTGCTATTGAGGCAATTGCTCAAGTTATCGCCAAAGAATTCGGAAAGTAGTTCTGCATTAAACGCTGTTTTTCGTTTTCTTAAAAGGGTTATTAAAGGCGTTTAGTAGAAAATCGACAGTGATTTTACATGTCAGCGACTGATATGAGGTTGTACAGTATCAATTTTGGTTGTTTTTGTACAGATGATAAAGTCTGAAATATTTTTAATCATATTAGGAACATTTATTTTTTATTAATATTTATAAGGGAAACTTCTAGTAATTTCCCCCCCATAATCGATGGGTGTGGTTCTAAAATAAATACATAATTAGAGAAAAGTATACAGTACATGAATTTCTTCGTCAGTTTTAAGGATTTGGCCATTTTTTGGTGGCATTTATTAATGGAGGTTTTTGATTTGACTTCATTTAACTTTTCTGTCATAAACAAATTAGGTTGCTGAATTTAAGGAAAAGCTAATCCAGTTCTGTCACCCAACAATCAAATTACGAGTTCAAATCCAAGTGCACAAACATTTTCTCTTTTTTTATTTATTTTATTGTCTCCAAATTATATTAAATAATTCATGAAATTATGCACCCCTTCATTGCCAATAACACCCTTTCAGATAGTTCTGCAAGCTCTTGTGACGTGTATGAACATAAATGCTTGCTATAGTTCTTTAATTCATTAGTATTATTCAAACTTCAATGTAAGCAAATATTAAGCCTTCTGATAACAAACCTAGTTAGTTTAAACTCTGTAATTTTATACCTGGCGATATTTTGAAACTTTCAAATACAGTGAAGCACAGTTTATACGTTTCTCATCTATTCGCCATTTGCACTTATATGTGGCTTCATCACAGTTCCGATTCATTCGTATTCATTGTAATAATAAAGTACTTGGTTTATATTACGCAAAACTTCTGTTATACGTCGCTTTCCCCCGTTCTAAAATGTTGTAATGTCTTAGAAATAAAAACAAATTTAGAAGAATGAAATATTTCATGAGTTATAAAAACTAAATTAACTCAAAATCGAAATCAATATCATTCAAAATCAGCTCTGTTACATATAATTAGCATCTTGCTGACATCCTAAAATTTGAAATACAGCATCCCAGCCCAACTTTGGCAAAATCACCACCATTGTCACCGCTCCGGTAGAGACACACCACACGACAACATTCTCGGCGGAAAGCGCCCAAGTTCCTTCACTTCGATTCCTTTGGGGAAGGAAGATTAGCCCCTCGAAACAGCTCAGAACCACGTCTCGGCTCCAGTGGGACGGCCAGCCCGGAACATAGCGAGCAGGACGGTACAATGTGAAACATTCCTCTTTTCTATTATGAGAACTGTAATAAAGATACTAAGACTTCGAAATTATTCACAATTGATGAATTACGAGTACTAGACGAGAAATTTTCTGGTGCTAATTTAAGCGACAATGAAGAATTTATTCCACCTTCCTTTCAAGACGCAATGAACAATATTGGAAAGCTTCGAACTCATTTCTTTTGTCAAAAGAATAGTGAAAAAGCATTCAATGTGCTTAATTCGATTCATAATGCTGTATCTGACACTCACAGACAATCAACACGTCAGACGATGGTTAAAGATTTTCTTAATTAAACGCCTGCCTGCATGCACATAAATCCTCTAAGATATGCATAATTAATAGTCAAGATATGCAATAAAGGCTTCGTTTTTCTCACTTTGAATGACAAATGTTTAATTTTAAAATTTAATTATTCACATTCCATACTATGCAGTATTATACTAGCACTGTCTTAAAAAACTTTAAAATGAATACTTTCAAATTAATTTGCATCAGTAGCATTAAATTGGTAATAATCAAAATTGCTTGGTAAAAATTCGATTATATGTCTTTTGATTTACACGTCGTGCTACACCAGTCCCTTGAAAGACGTATAAGCACTGCTTTACTGTATTTTACTATCCCTGTCAAGATGAAAATAGTTATTATTATTTCAACTAACTTTTTACATCAATCAGTCCTAATGAATTCATCTGTGGTTTTGCACGTAGCATTGCAGTGAATTTTTTTTTCATCGCGAATTCATCTAATAATTTTGAAGAGATCCTCTGAATGATACATTCTTCCAGCAGAATACATATTTTTAGGTAGATTCCTTATAGGAAGTCTGTCTATCGCTCGTTCTCATGACACAACTTCCGCAAAATCCCTTCATTCATTACCCCTAAAACCCAAAACCACGCTTCGTTCAAAAGTTTATATTATATATATGTCTGTATAACTTTGCCCATTTTATCTTGTGAACACAATAACTGGAGCAATTTTGATTTGATTTTAACCAGTGTGGAATATGTTGAAAGGACAGAGAAAATCTCGGCCGAGTTCGTAGATGGGCTAACCAGCTCAAAGCGGGTGGAAATGGTGGGGTGTTGAAATTTTCATTTCCCTATAATTACTTTACAATTGAAGATAGGAAGATTCAAATTAGGCGAATTATCGCACTATCATTACGAAAAATATTTGCATTTAAAGTTTTTTGATAGCTGCAATTGTTAAGAAGTTATGAGCTGAAAAGTGATTTTCCCTCCCCTCCCCCTAGCTTAAAGTACCTTCTCACCAATACATGTTGCCCCTTGTTTGAAAACTCTTGTAATTTGCAATCTTTTCCACCCTCTTTCACTCTTGCAGCTCTAATCCTTACGAAAACGGCGAAGTGTTCTTTTCCTAATATCTCCGGACTAAAGGAATCTACCTTTGCCTTCCGGCTTGCCGACATGATTTTTTATTTGAAATAGTAACTTCAATATAAAATTATACATTACGTCTCTAAAGTTAAAGATAATTATAAAAAGATAATCATAAAAAACACTAAAATGAGGTTTGGTAAAAACTGATAATGTGAACAATACAAGGTTTAACTACTTCGACATCAATTTGATGTTCAAAACACCAAAACGCACGCTATATCTCATCATTTTTGTACTGATCACATCACGAAATACCGTCTGATCGCTAAGATATAATGACTAAATACCAAGAATTCTAACACCACATATTTTTCATCGTGATTCTAATTGACCATGAATGTTGTTGCACAAGATTTGGGCTGGTTGGGACTGATTTCTTCAGGCTACTCCACGTTACATCGACTAAATTGTATTTTAAAAGCTTTCCTAGCAATTTGGTTTTCTGAATATTTTCTTAAGAATGCAGTCCCCGGGTTGCAAAATAGTAAGAGCATTTGCTAAGAGTATTGTGAAGAAATGCAGCTAATAATATTGGGCAACTCTGCTTACTACTTCAGTAAAAGCATAAAGGAATGTTAATAAAGAATTTTATTAATTTTCGTTTCGTGTACTGATATTCGCAATATATAAAACTGAAAATTAAAATTGTCTCCTTACTATAATTAAGAAATACCTATAATATGTAACTGAATTAGACGCTAAAGGTGATATAAATATCAAAAGATCAAGATGAAATTATTATATAGAAATTTATGTACACACAAGGTTAAATCAATTGAAGTAGAATGGTTTCTGCAAACCTGACATTTAGGAACTACACAATAACTTGAAAAATAACTCACTCAAAAGACGATTTTTTTTTTATAAGAGTAATATATTTTTGAAAATATAATCGCCAGTTTCTTGAAAATGAGTAGCCTAATTTTGGAAATATACTCCACCTGTTCAAGAAGCTGACGAAATGTTTAACAATTACCTCTTCTATTTTAATGGATACGACTGCATTTCTGTTATTAGCGGATTCTTCCAAATTTTTAAAGCTTAAAAAAATCTAGCGTCTAACAATTTCAACTGGAAATGGTGAAAACATTATTTTGTGCGTGATTTTATTTCCGTTCGAGCTTAATTTGTCGAGATGTGTTGTACAGATACATTTACTTTAATTTTTTTCTCTCGCGCTCACGTCAATAGAAACATTTTGACTCTTAATACATAGATCTCACGAAGTAAACAGAAGGAGCTCTTCTCTGAATTTTCTTGTAAGCTTCCGCATTGTGGAACGTTTTGTCGCATAGCGAAAATAATCGAATATGCATTTTGGAACACTACTTCACCCCGCTGGAGATTTGCTCCAAAATTTGTCGCTAATCTACAATTTTGGTGTAAATATCACATACTAGAATTCATAAATCTAGCTTGAGTTATTGCGTTTCCATACAGGAATGTGGATACACCTTCAGAAAGTTAGTGCGACGATGGTTTTGGTCCGAATTTTGACACACCTACAAATTTGGCGATAAAACTCTCTCCTATCCAGCCCGTTGCATTTTATAGTTTAGAGTTCACATGCACATAGATGGACTTTCTGTAGATGGATTTCGTCCACAATTTGATAGAGATCTACAATTTTGGTGTAAAGACCACATACCAAATTTGTCCTCGTTGCATTTTTGAGGAATTATCGTCACAAACAGACCGGTCGATAGGCAAACAGACATAATTCTAAAAAAGTTTTTTTCCGGATTTAAAGAAGATCTGGAGCTTGGAGATTTATTGAAATCTCGAGGCCAAATCTTTGACGATCCCAATTCTTTCTCTCTACACTTTGCATACGAGAAAATAAAATCCCCTGATGACCATGTTTCTGATTAAACAATATTTTTTCATTAAATTGAATACGATTCACTATTGTGGCAATAATTAAAATAAATCTTATTTTATTGAGAAACAGCGAAATTTCTCAAGTTTGTATTTTACTATAGCAGAAAACTGTATACCCCGCCCTGCCTTGGCATCCGGGGCACCTGCATGACAACCGCTGCGATAGCTCGACTTCTGAGGCCGGAGTCCTAGTAGCCATCACCGGCCACTGCCCAACCCCTCCCGTAGGAGGTGTATACTATCACTGGAGGATGGATCCAAGCCTTTCAATTACTTTACCCCCAGGAGAAGCGAGACTCCGCTTACTTATCCGGAGGCCTCTCAACCGCGTACTCGTGGTGCTCCCCGGGGGGATTTTTTATTTTGCTATACAGGGAGCCCCAAAAAGTAGTTTACTAACTTTAAGGGAGGCCGGGCATATAGAAACAAGTCATTTTTACAATACAACATGGAGTCTCAAACTCAAAGGGCGACCGCTAAAGGGATATGCTTTTCAGTCAATTAAGCAAAAGAAAAGATTATACCAGATGAAGTGTACAATGCATATTTAATGCACCATAAATCAACAATAGCACAAAAACACAGTTGTCTGAATAGCATTACAGGTTGTACGCAGCATGACAAATACGATGGAAAGTGGGAGAGAAGCATCAACAACAAAACTTTGGAATACTCAAAACGAGTGCTCAAAGGAATAGTTGTCAGAAGCTATGCTGTATAGCAACGGATTCCGAAACTAGCACTTTTGGACGATTTTACACCGGAAAAGGGTGTCAAGCAATGAGTCAAATGAGCGCATTTCCTGATTTTTTTTGCTAGATCATCTCCCCTTCCATTCTTCAGTTTCCCCTTATTTTGATGAAAATAACTCCGCCCGGCGCATGCGCAAAAGCGTGGAGGGTTTCGGAATCCTTTGCTAAACAATACACGCTTTGTTTGTTGTTATTCATGCAAATGCGTCATTATTTTATTGTGAATTTATATTCAGTCAAACCTGAGTTGTCCGCTTAGGCTGCTGCACCCTTTTCTTTTACTTAATTCACTGGCAAAAAGCCCCTCTCAGCGGTCTCCCTTCTGCGTTTTAGACCCCCTGTTGTAGTGCATAAATCATTTGTTTCTGTCTGCTTGACCTATCCTTAAAGTTTGCAAATGACCTTTTGGGACACCCTGCATAATGTAGAATTATTGTGCGAAAATAAGGTTAAAGGGACATGTTACGCGATTTCTCAAGGAAAGTTCAACTATAAATAATACAAACAGTTTTACATTATTCGTATTATTTTGGTTGTTCTTTGCGGATACAAATTGACAGCTCAATTCAAGCGTTTCAATTTTCCATAGCTTTGTTTATGAAATATGCTGAGAAAATTAATGTTTAGAAAATTTTATCATTGTATTCCGAATATTTATTCTATTCATCAAGTGCAGTCGTGAGATGAAAAAAATATCACGTAGTCATCTCAATTTGGGTATGTATAAAAACAAAAATTTATGTAGAAAGTGTAATAATTGTGGCGCGCTTATTCGCTGTTAATACATGGGATAAATAAATAAAATAAATTATATTTCAGGAACGATTTAGGCATATTTAAATCCAAAAGAAAGAAGGCGTTAGAATCACAAACATCGAACTTGATTCATCCGTCTCGATTTCTATCACAACAACTCTTTTCGTTGCCAGTTTTGGAAACTAAACTTCGCGACAGCAAAGATAATATCATACGTAGAGAGAGCTGCTACATAATATAAAATAAGCTTCTTACGTACATCGGCTCCCTTTTCGTGTGAATTTATAAAAAATACCACCAAACACTGATTGTCAACCCTTAAAAGACCATTTTTTTAAAAAAAATTGATCTTCAAATGTTTTTTGACTCTCCTTTCGTGAATGAAACATGGGAAAAATACTTTAAAAAAATCCTATTTTGTTTTAAGTATGGTTTATGGGTAAAAAACAGTTTGTTAACAATTGAAAACACTAGTTTTTATTTCAGAAAAAATTTACTCGATAAAATTTTATAATATTAAACACAGATAAATTTTAATAACTAATAATGCGGATAAGAATTTTCCTTCAATATTGTAGACTCAAGCGTACAAACAAAGCAAAACGGATGCAGCCTCAAGTGAAAGACATCAATTTATTTTTATTTTTTTATCAGTGCTCAGACTGCCATCTATATGTAATAAATTGATTTAATAAAAATTTCTGCATGTATTCTATTGGCAGCAACAAGCATTAGAGATTCAGTCTTATTCTCATAATTTTAGATGTTAATGTTGCTTAAAGGCAACACTGGGCCTTTAAGTGTTAAAAAGAATGATTTTAATTAATTAAAAATTTAATATTTATTATTCAAATTATAAGTTCATGCTAGATTGAAAATCTATATGGTAGTATAAAAAATAAAAACTTTACTTGTGGAATGGAATATTCAAGTTCAAACATTTAAATATTGTGAAAATATTTATCAACATTTACTCTTACTTCTCCTTGTAAAATGAAATTAACAATTCTGAATTTTTGGTCTTACTTGATGTGTTTTTTAGCTAACTAAATAATCGATATAAGTTTGGTGGGCTAGATACTAAACACTAAATATATTTTTTACATGATTTAACACCATTTGGATATTTAACTCGGAATTTTCAATAAAGGGTAAAAGCATTATATTATTTAATTGCAAATCAGAGCATTGTAATACATGACATTCTTATACAAAGAAGCAGTCTAAAAACTTTAACTCTGTCACCACTTGTATACATCATACAACATTTATATTGGGATATGTTATCACAAAAATATTATTATTTTCCAACGTAGAATTAGTAAAAGTTTACGAAACAAACCGCAATATTAAACAGTAACAATTTTTATGATAACGTATTTATTCATATTGTACAAACTTACTAATTTTTAGGCATTACCTAGAAATGCATGCGATAAAATTAATACTATAACAGTAGAAACGAACATTAATAATCCGAACATCTTTTTTTAATTTTCTGAAAAATGTTTACTGGTGAAATAACAATTAAGAATCAGAAACAAAGCTAATGTTTATTCCTAACATAAAAGAAGTATTCGCATTTGCCTTTAAGAATGAATGCAGCGCCTTAATTAGTAGAAACAAACTCAGATTTTCTTCTTTTCACCCTCAACTTGTTTGCCACAGTACCATGCGAATCGCCACATGCTGTTTCCGTACGCTTTCACAGAGTACCCAAAATAAATACTCTACTGTATTTGGTATACCAAGAGTATTTTATCGAATTTCACGGAATCCGAACAGAGGTCAGCGCCAATGGGGAAGTTCAGCATTTTTTAAAAACGCGTGAAAGCAATCCGTAATTATAGAAAAAAATCATTCTAATTTCAAACATGCAAATGAAATTTTACATAAAAATTTATTTATTTAACTATTGAGGGCGAAAGATGCGCTGAAATAGCAGAAATGAAGATGCAATCCAAAACGCACTCTCATTGGCCGAGTAGATTTTGACGTCACATATGCCTTCCTTCGCGTACTTCTCTTTCGCTACATTTGTATCATGTTTTGATTCAAGGCGTTTGTACTAGCTTACATTTTAGAAGTGAAGTTTTTGGCTTTTTTACTATTCAACATTTAATTTCATAATGGACATTGGTTTTGTACAAGGTAAATCGAATAATTTTCCAAGGATTGATTCAACAATGATGGCAAAGAAACGGGACACAAAACGCAGGCTTGTAAATTATCTCACAAGAAAAGCTGTTCGTACTTTCCCTTGAATGCATTCAGTAACCGGAGTAAAGCTCTATACTATACCACAATAGACTTCGCCTTAGGAAAAACGGGTAGATTTTCAAAAGCATCAGGCAGCAATAAATTGAAGAGACGCTGCGATTTCTCTCGTACAAGAACGAATGAATAGCTAACAACCTGATTTTGCATAATCTGTGAAATTTCGTATTCCTACAAAAAAAAACCCACCACCAAATAAATAAATAACAAAAACAGGAATATACTTATTTCGGAAGTTCCACTCAAAATAAATTCAGGTACGGCATTTTTTTTAAAATACACATGTGTCTTTGAAAAATTAATTTTATTTCAAATAGTTTTATATTACTCTGAAATGAAGAATATAAATTATTTACTTCGTTCAAGTATTAATTTTGAGATATTAGTTAATAGTAATTAATATAAAAAGTCCGGTAAAAATAACTTATATAAAGAAACCTATATATTTATAACAACATTCAAACACGACCGAATGCGACTAAACTAGGAGTCTAAGGGCTCCCATGTAAACGACAAACCCTAGATATGCGGTGAGATAAATTTATCTACCTTTCTAACGGATAAGTAAATTGACTTTTTGAAGACTGATTTTGATTTGAATAGACTCATTGAATCTAAATGATTTATTTTGCGTCAAAAATTCTGTGAATTATTTTCTTGCACTACAAATGAAAACGATTTTCATCATCAAAAAAGTCATGAATTTAAACTTATATTTAAGATATTCTGATTAATTTTGAATAGTAATGTAATTTAAAAATATATATAAAAATTTTTGAATATTCATGGAAATAATATAGGCAGTAAAATAACAAGAGCAAGTTTTTTTTTTAAATCTTAAAGAAGTTGGGACAGCCTCTGTGCCATCGCTGCTCAAAGGGTTAAAATATAAATTGTATGTAATCAAATAGAAGGGAAAAAACTAATCAAATTTAACTATTTGCTTAAAAATTGAAAATTAAAATCTCACCTTATACTTATAATCAAAACAAAGCGGATATCGAGTTCAAGGCTGTTTTTTATTGTGCTTCGTTATATACAATTTTAATATAGATAAATTACTCATCTGGTTCCGTTATAGTTGTATTCACACATTTAGGAACAATACAATACTTGTATCTTTCCGACATTATTTTATCTGATACGGTAGTCAGAAAATATAGAAAAATTAGCAAAATCTCTATAGCGAGCGAACGGGAGCTCTCCCCTGTTTGGGCATATGTGACGTCAGACCCGCCTCGCGCGTTACCCTCGATATCCAAAATGGATAATTTTCCCCACGTCATCTGAGACAGGGTTGCCAGATAAAAATGACAAAATAAGGCCAAACATTCTTAAAAATGAGGCCAAATTTGAAAAACTGATTGAAGTATTTATTTTTCGCTAAATTTACTATTAGAAAATGCTTTATTTTATATAAACGAATCACTTTGATGACACATGATCAATACTCTATTAATGAAACAATATTGAAGAAAAAATAATTTTAAGCACTACATAAACAGCTTTACAATGAAAAGTGATGGCTAAATGAAATAGCTGAACATAGTATAATATCTCTTTTCAGTTTGGTCATAATAAATGAAAAGCGATTCCGTACTAAAAATAAATAATAAACAGTATAAAAGGTTTATTCCATTAATACAAATAAAACTGATTTCAGATTCGTAATAAGCGTTTCTAATAAACAATACAATTTTCAAGAATGCTCTTTTTTTAGTTTCGATATTATTCACCTAATACGCAGATCCAATACACTGTGCCGTTCGAGGTATTATTTTAGAATATAAAAATTTTATGAATAAAAAAGTAGAATAGTTATAAAAAGCAGTTCTAAAAATCATGAATGAAAATAAAGCCAAAAAAGGCAAAAATGAATTTAAGACCAACTGAAAATTCGCAAAGCCAACCGCTTTGAAAAAAGGCTAATTTTCGGAAATTTGGCCTTAAACAAGACAATATGGCAACCCTGATCTGAGAGGCGAACTTTGATTGTAAATATAAAAAAAACTGTCTAGAAAATTCTTTTTAATGGTATTGTTCATTTTGAAGCATTTTCAAACGATTAGAAAAAAAAGAAAAAAAATTGTACTTCACCATTAGTTTGGATTAGGATTCCATATTGGCCTTTTTTCAAAGCCCTTGGCCTTAGTAATTTTCATTTGGCCTTAAATTCATTTTTGTCCTTTTACTGGCTGTATTTTTGCTTATGACTTTTAGAACTTGACACTTTTCAAACTGCCTACAGTGAGCTGGTTCCAGGATAAGAATGGTTTCTGTCCCCTTTCTTCAACTGTTTTAGTCAGGATGCCTCTAGAACAGGGATGGCGAACCAATGGCGCGCGTGCCATTGATGGCACTCGACACAATATTTTGGGCACGCCACCGATCACAAAGTTCACTATGAAACATATTATGAACGAACGCGAGTTGATCCTACGCTACGGTTTTCAGAATGAATAACATTAAAGACTCGTTTAGAAACCGTTTGACAGACGACTCCAGTTCAGCATACATTCTGCTAAAAGTAACATCTTACAACCCTAATATAAGTTATTTGTCATCTAATCTGCAACAACAGAAGACACACTAATGTTATTTTAATTTGAATTACGCGTATAACTGAGACATTGCAAAATGTATTTTTTTTGTAGTAAATAAAGAGTTTTGAGTTGATAGTATTTAGTATTATAATTTTCCCAATAATAACGAAGTCAAACGGGTCTATTCTGGTACCCCCGGTTGGGTTGGGAGACGTCACTTTTTTCGCACGTTAACAACGGAGAAAGTGACGTCTCCCAACCCAACCAGGGGTACCAGAATAGACCCCAAAATTATTTGACGGCACGTCTATGACCTCATTAAACATTTTTTAGAAAAAATGGCACGTTGATACATAAAGGTTCGCCACCCCTGCTCTAGAAGAAGATATGCTTGTCTCTGTACAGCATATATGAACCATTTTCTCTGTTTTTATTTGTTTCTTTTCATGGTCGAATTCGTTTGAAAAAACTTCAACAAAAAAGCCTGAAATATTAATATTATTATTATTATAAGTTGAGATAGAGAGAAATGGAAAGAGGACATCACATTACAGATATTTTATTATAATCACATTAAAAAATAATATAGAACTTTGTTACTAACAGGAGTTTATATATTTCGCTCGAACATTTCATTCTGCACCAGCAAGAACAGAACTTCTTCTCCTTTCTTTTTTTTGAAAAGCTGTGTATGTAAATGTTTTTTTAAAAAAATCATTTAAATTTTAGTTTAATAAAAGAGCATTATACATATGACAATCTAGTGGGATTCCTTTTAATGAAGGGTAGTCATTTTCTTATAACAAATAAGGGGGAAATGAGTGCAATTATCAATTTTCAAATTTGGCCTCTTTTGACCTTATTTTAAAGACAATTTGGCTTCATTTTGATCTTGCAACCCTTTTCCTCATTCCAGGGCTTCTACTGTATGCGTTATCTTTCATAAAAGAGTTTTTTTTTAGTTCTCTCATTCATTAGGATGCTTTTTTCAAACCAAAGTCATGGAATTTTCCTTTTTTTCACAAATTTTCCTTGCGGGGATTTAACAATGAATTTTGTAGACGAATAAAAGATTTTAAAAATTCATATTGAAGTCTCAAATATCAATGTTATTTTTTAGAAACATTCGAAGTAAAAATTTATGAAATTTCTCTCCTGCTTTCAACTAATAGGAGCTTACAGGAACAGATAAAGTGCGTTCAAAAATTTTTTTAACTTCTGCTTTTTCTGGACCAATTTTTGTCTATAACATTGTACATCAGAATTCAATCTATACGTTGATAAATGAAAAGTAATCAAAGGAGAGAGCAACAATCTGATGTTAGAGGTATGCAAATTTTCCAAAGCAGGAATTAACACACTGCTGCAACGATATGTAGGTTACCTGTAATGCAATAGAAAACATTTCTACAAGTGTTTTACATATAAATTTTCTTACTTTATACATATCTTCACAATTTAGAATCAATTAAGACAATAAATACCCTGCCGATTTAGCCAGTTGTTAAATTTGGAAAACCGCTCATTATAGATTTATTTAATAGGCCCTATGTGAAATTGGACGTTATATGTTTACAATGAATTTCTAAAAAAATCTGCAACAAAACAGTGAAAGTTTCTCACACAACTCTTTTGCGGAGAATTCCCTTTTTTTACTGCAAACAAAACCGAGTGAGTGATGCATTTGTTTTTCCTCGCTTAGGGATTCCAAAGACAGGACTCCTGCTCATTGAACTGAGAATAATAAACCTTCCTGTTCCGTCGATTTAAATACATCAAATGTTTCAATATGTTAAGATCTGAAAAAAAATCTAAAAATATTAACTTCCGCCCATCAGATATTAGTTTGAACTATGGCGGAAGTCAGCATCTAGTTGCAAAAAAGGAAGCAAAATAGAAGGAAACGATATTGTAAAAAATAATTTATTTCCATAGAAATATTATCAAACTCTTAAAATCTTCAGAAACAGAGGGAAGGATTAGCTGTTTGAGATAAAATAAAAATAACTGGGGTTTTGCAAAAAGGTTTTGAAACAAGTGCTGTTAATTTTAATGAGGCGTAACTTCATTAAACTTCCGGTTGTTTTATTTTCATCCACGTTTAATTGAATTTTCTATTTTTTTTTCACGCTTTGAAAGCGAAATTCGTTTCATTGATCTAAGGTTTAATATTGACATTTGTTTATTTTCTGTTGATTCAGTGGACCGAAATGCCGGTATGCTTGACTAAATATTTAGCATGAGCAGGTTTATGCGTAAAACTACGATTGTTTGTAGTATGTGTAAAGTGCAAGCATAAACAATATTTCGAAGTTCTAAACCCAAACGCGATAGGTGGGACCTACGAAAATCACGTAACTGGTCTAACTTTGCATAGAAATTCATGCGAATTTGAATTCATAAAAGGCAAGAGCTAGGAAATCATACACTGTAAAAAATATTCGTTTTTTTCTCGGACTTTTTCCGTATATTTGACGGTTTAAAGCTGCTTTGTTGACAAAACGGTTTTTCACCGTTTTCCGCTCCAGCCATAAACGGTTTAAAACCGTCAGTGCAAATTCTATTTTTCGTCATACGGTATTGCGGAAAGCAATACCGTACATTACCGTACATTTAAGAAAAGGGAAAGTTATCGTACAGAAAGTACGATAACTTTCCCTTTTCTTAAATGTAATTTTATTGCATTCATTTCATGTTTAAATAGGGTTCCATCTCCGTAACCTTAAAACACGTGTTCTGGCAATAGTTGATTTTTACACTACTAGGTGGCGCCACTAGAGCTATAGTGACTTTAAAACTCAAATAGATTATTTTTACTTTATTTTATGAAGTCTCCGGTGGTCTAGTGGTTAGAGCGACTGCCTTGTATTTCTATGAACGAGGTTTCGATCCCCGGCTCGGAGGAGTTAGAAGTTTTGTCACCATCTTGCATCGAAATCGTCCAAGTAAGTTCAATTAAAAATTATATTAATTAAACTAATTGAAATTATTAATTAAGCCTTGATTAATTAATATTCCTAATTGAAGAAACACATCAGCACATTTCAACTCAACTCGAACAGAATGAGAAAAACAACTCAACTTAGTCGATGACGTCACTTACTTCGATGACTTAATTTTTACGGAGAAAACTTAATTTCATACGCTAAAAAACCGTTGTGACTACGGATTTACTTCATAACTTTTGCGGGAAAAACTTGTTCCTGTATGGTAAAAAACCGTTGTGCCTACGGTTTTACTTTGTAACTTTTACGGTTTCGCACAACCAACCCAGCTGCCAGTTTAAAACCGTAAATTTTACGGGATTTTTTTTACAGTGTATGGTTGGAAGAAAAGGATGTGATAAAGAATGTATTTTCACATATATCGATACAAAATAATCCGAATTCAAGTGAAAGTACAAAATAAAATGGAGTTATGTCGATGGCTCCTTATAAAAATCTGACCAATTCGTCTGGCCACTCATTATAAAAAAATTTTACGTGAAGTTTCTTCATAAGAAACTGTAGCTTTTTCTTATATCTTGCCTTGCAGCTGAATACGTTTCTATTTAGAGCCTGTTGTCTTCAAAATTTATAAGCCTTTTTCAGCTAAGCCGAAACCTCCTGTCAAGCTTGCAATTTTCATTTGCTTTTCTGTCGGATGTGTGTCTGAGGTATGGTCTTCAATATTACTGATTATCTCACTCATTTCTGTAAGAACATCGGCTGTCGGCTCTTTTTCCTATGCGAATGCAACAGTTCATTGACACCATTGCTGCCAGCTTCCAAATGTCGCCAAATTTGGACCACCTGGGCATTTTTTTAAATGTACAGCGATTGAGAAGTAATTTAAAGAAAAACAAGTAGTTAAATTTTTTGTAGTTTATTTATCTTCAGAACTTTGTAATTAACGTCTTTTGAAATAATTTCAAAGTGTGAACAAAACAGCTTAAAAATTGTGTCATCGATCCAATTAAAAACCTGTTGTTCTAGGTTGCACCTCTGGTTTCCCAACTTGGGCCACGAACTTCTTTAAGACAAATAAAGTAAAAATAATTTTTGATTCTCTAATTCGCACCAGAACACAATGTACAAACCTAAGTATGACTTTTTATGCACTTCTTCCTTTCTTTGATCAAGTTGCAATCAAAACAGAATTTTCTATCACTTCTTCTTCCTTT
>BGPR01002679.1:85782-120790 GCA_013235015.1 Araneus ventricosus
AGGAATTTGAATCGGAGGAAGATAGCTCTGGACTCTACCATGGCTGTTTGAGATTTCCTTTGTTTTCTTCCAAGTGAAACAAAAATGTGGGTCAATTTTTTGCTCAAAGGGCTACAGAGAAAGAGAAAGGGATCTACTCCTTTTAAGATAAGGCAGAATTCTACCTTAGGAAATACCTAGGTACTCCTGGTCACTTTGACAAACAGAAGCTGTCACAGTTTCCTTTTGTCATATGTCCTCGATTCACGGTCTTAGCTTATTACACTAGACCAAATGGCGTTAATTAACAACAAGTGTTGGAGAGGAGAAACTACTAGAAAGAGCACTAGACTACTAGGAAGACTATTAAACTACCAAAATGGTTCATGATGGAAGGCATGCAATCTCAGTCAGCTATTTCATAAATTGTTTCTAAATTCCTTACCAAAAGGGTCTTGAATGTCATTCATTTACCCAAAAACTTCGCATGTATTTGTGCTTAATGCATAATACTTTTCAGTCCGTGCCGCATCTATTTTATTTATACAGGGTGTCCCCAAAAAGTGGAAAAGCGTTTATTTCCTTAAATATTGATCCTAGACATATACTTTCAGTTACAAAGTTTCATCAAATAAGGTAAGAAATTGTATGAAAATACTTTGACTTCCAAGGGGATTGATAATAAGAAGTTACAAAAATTAAATTTTTATAACGGCCTCGTAGTGCAAAAATGTCAATTATAAAATGTTTTTCTTGCATTCATCTATTCGCATACAAAGTTTCACGGTTCTATCTGAAACACTTACAGAGGTATAAGAAGACAGAATTAGTGACTTTGACCACTTTTCCATACTTCTCACTTTTGTTTGATCCAGTATTTGGATGTGCATTTTAGAGATAATAAACATATTTCAATAAGTTATTTAAAGGGCGGAATCGGGAAAAAACAATGTATTTGTTACCTCTTGTTAAATCTAAAAAAATAGTCAAATAATGCATTAATTAAAGAATTACCAAAAATAGTTTATCTTTTTAACTTTCGTAAAATATCCAAAGAAGTGACTGCTCATCTGCTCAGAAAAAAAGCAGTGCTATAAAATATTACTAGAATACAACTGAAATACAATTTTTCAAAAATAACTTTATCTTAAATAGGCTCAAACTGAAAACGAATACGTAGTAAGCCTCCAAGTTCCCGTTGAGTCAACATGAAAGTGAATCCGAAAATGGAAGAAAAATAAATCAAGATTGCGAAGGCGAACCTTGAGTGAAATTGAAAATAGAGAGAGAGAGAAAAAGAGAGCATTTTAGTTGGATAGCGCCAAACAGGAGCATCCTAAAATCCAGTCCTATTTAAGTTTAAAGACGGAAAGGATAGATGTCCACCCTCACCCATTAAACTACTTATTTCTGTGCGATGAGCGAATTTTGGTGCTTTCCAAAACTGTTTGGTGTGAAGCCCCATCCTATGTCTGCCTTAATTTTTCATCCATTTTCTTTCTTTTCTCGTTTTTATTTGTTTTCATTGATTATCAAACTCTCAGAGTGGAGAAGTAAGCAAATAAGAACAAAAACGAAAATACTAATTTTTAAAATAATTTTAGCGAGTACTGCAGCCCTAAAGGACGAGTCGCCACTGCCTTTAAGGCATCCGACTGGTTTAAAATCGTCGATTTTGATGAAATTATCAAAAAAAAATTATGACTTCATTTTGTGTAGCCTGTTTAATAAACTTTCTAAAACTGTCTCACTTTTTACTATACGTGAATTACAAATGGAGTTACAGCTGTTTTATTACCGAACTGTAAGCATTATTTTATGTTGCATGAAAACTTTAAATGTGTTTTCTGAGAGATTATATTTTTCAGGAAAACTGTCGACCGTAACAATGATTTCTCAAAAAGTTATTCAATTATTGATATGAAATTTTCTGAGATTGTTTTCTGTAATATGCTTGATGTTTTCCTCTAAACACTAAGGTCAATTTTAAAATCGAGTATTATTTTTAAGTGCTTAAATATAAACGAAAAACATTTTCTTATGAAAAATTACCAGTTTAGTAACTATGTTCAGCTATATCTCAAAACTATTTTAAGTACAAGAAATATTTTAGAGTATAACACAGATAACTGTCATAAAAATGTACTCCTACAAGGATTTATGTATATTTAGAATATGATTTTGTGCTATGGCTGTTAGCGTAAGGCAAATATTTTAGTCATTTTTCTTCAAATTTCTCAGTTTTTTTGAAAAATATTATTTTGAAAGCCAAATTTTACAATATTTTCATAGTTTTAAAACATAAGCAGTTGAAAGATAACACTAAAAAATAATTATAAGTTATTTTTCAAAAAAATGTCTCCGAACACAGTCGGATACCTTAAGTCAAGTTTAATAATATACATTAAGCCGAGAGCAAATAATTTAATATTCTTGTCTGATATTAGGCTATTTTTCCAGTTATGCCTTAGCTTTTCATTTTCTCAAGCTATCTTTCCATTCTTTATCAACTCGATAGCTGCAGCTATCTGCCAATGAAACTGTGTAACAATATGCCTCATTGACATTTTTTTTCAATGCATGATTTACTATTAGACAAATATTTGTACTTCGCAGTTTTCTATGTTGAATCAATTTAAATTTCTGCTATAAACATCTCCATATAAATTTGTAAGATGCCTCTTTAAATTTAAAAATGGATATAACTCTGCAAGTTTTGCAGATAGAATCGTGAAACTTAGTTTACGTATAAATAAGTGTAAGAGGAACATTTCACTCATTGACAAATTTACTCTATGGGGAACATATAAAAATTTAATTTTCTTAACTTTTTATTTTCAAAGTCTACCGAAGACAAATTGCTTTCACATAAATTCTTACATTATTTGAGGAAACTTTGTAATTGGAAGTATACACTATATGCCCAAAAGTGTCCGGGCACTTTCAAATTTTCACATTTTTTAGAATTTCTCCGGAAAGGTTTAACTGACTGCCTTTAAACTTCGATCATGTAAAGAATAAACTGTAACTCACATTTTACATTGAAGATTCGGTCCTGAGGGCAATTTGGGACTGTCTAAAAACTGATGAAGACAGAAGCTGTTTCGGCCCACCCCGCTTTACAAAATACTGATAATAAGATGAAACTTTCAGAAATGTTTATTGTGCATAATATTTACAGGAATTTTCGTTAACTCAGTACAAATAATTGGGTAAATATAATAGGTTTTCTTAAAAAATCCCAATTTTTCCAGCCTGTTTTTTGCTTATAACATGCAGAGTTTTCTGTTATATTATACGAAACTTACAGAAAAAATGTCAATATGTTAGAAAAGCATTTTGCAAAAATTTGGAATTTTTTTTTTAATATTACAGGAATTATGAGCATTTTTAGTAAATAATGTTTTACTACGCATGCGCAAAACATAACTAAAGTCTTTTTCACAACTTTAAAGCCAGATATATAGGGCAACTTATTTTTAAAAAAATCAGTTCAGTATCATTTGTATTCAGAAAGATATCGGCATTACAACGAGATGAATTTTAGCCCCTATCGAAGAGAAGCTAAAAACTGAGAGGTTGTACAAATTGTTATATATAAACTTATATCTTTATCGATGTTGTGCATCGTGGAGATATCGTAAAATATCTTGTGCTCATAGGGCTCATTCCATAAAACAATGAAAATGCGAAGCTTTGTTTTTATAGTAGAATAGAGCTCTATTTCTATACAGGAAATATCTTAGAATGCTATATATATTTCCTATTAATTTTTGTGTTATATCAAAATAACTGCAATGCAAATTAAATTCTAATTTTAATTTATTTTAGCACAGAATGAAAATAAATTTACTATAGATAAACGTTAGCTTACATGAATTCAAATCTCAAATTATATTTTTTATTTTCGTTTCTTCTGAATAATATTTTAGTTCATCGGACAAGAACATTTTTCCTGATTGATTCCTAATTTTTATAAGTACTGGATGTTGGTTTTCTCATAAACTCATTCCCTTATTTTTAAATATTTATCAGTTTTCTGAATTCACTATCAATTTAATCTTAAATCTCTTTGATAAACACGGGACGTAATAAGGTTTTTTTTATCCCATTAACAATCTTAAGAAGCATTTGTCAAATAATATGCTCTGAATATTCCGAAACCGTTTTTTGCCATTTTGAGTCGCGACTCTTTGCTGGGGAATCCGAATGATTAGTTGTCAACTGATTGTAATGGAGTTGCGGTGACAACAGGAAGTAAATGATTTTATACTCCAATGATTTAGAGGGTAAGAGTGAGCTTTGGAGTCGATGTCCTGTGTCAAAAAAGTGAGTCGGTTTCACATTCTGTTTATATGTTGACTGTGTGAACTCGAACTACAAGTGCAGAAGAAAGTAATGACAATAGCATAAAGAATTAAGAAGTCCGAAAGATGGTATGCAAATAAGATAAGGAAGTAGAACTCTCCAGGAAAAAGAATTATAAAAAAATAACTTTTTATTAATTATCATACGTCAACTAACGAAGATATATAATAATCTCACTTAACTTTATTTCAAATTCTAATATTATATATTTTAAAGTCTTAATGCATTCCAAAATCACTTTTCTTAAACTCCAGTTTCGTTCTTTTTCCGCTCTGGAGGTTTATTAAATCTCTAGTTTTGACATATTTATTACTAAAAGAATATTTTAATCGTTTCCACGCGAATACAACTCGCGAAATCAGCGACTTATTGTCGCCATGCATTTTCCCTAAAACACTTACGTAATATACTAAAAATAGCTATTATTCCCTTCACTTTGATCACATATCTATCTGTTAAATCCCTACCTGAGAAAAGCAGGGATCTTCTGTTCACTTTTGGCTTAAAACTTAAACGAAGATGTACGTACATTTCGTCACTCTCCCATAATAAAATGAAAATTAGAATATAACTCGGCCTGTTTTGTTATGTAACGACTAATTAATAACGGATACATTATATATATATATAAATTTCACAACAGTCCTCTTAAATTTGGAAGCGTTACTAATGGCTGCAATACTTATATCACAAAATCTGGCAAACTTTTGCAAAAATACATACAGACAGTGATAGAGAATTTAAATAAGCAAAAAGATACAATTATAGTAAATAATAGTGTAGAGATATTAAATGTTAATTAAAGATGTAGAAATATCTAGTGTATATACCTATGACTTCCAAGATTTATTTAATAGTATAGAGATTGAAAATTTCATTAATACCTTAGTAAATATACATAAAGATTTTGATCTTAAAAAAGACATTAGCATTAATAATTTTAAAAATCTTATTAATCTTGTTCTAAAAGAAAACTATATCTTTTTGAAAATAGGATTTTCCATCAAATTAAAGGATTACCTCAAGGAGGTCCAGCTAGTAATAGTTTAGCAAATATTTACCTACATTACTATGAGAAAGACTATACTAATTATAGCCATAGTATATTTTTCAGTTATATAGATGATTTTATATTATTCAATAAAGAAATAGACCATAAGCCACATATTAATTTCTATCCTGATTATTTAAAACTTATAAAAACTAATGACAATGAATTAGCTGCAGAATTTCTAGATCTAGATATAAAAATTATAGATAATAAAATAGTAACAGATATCTTTGATAAAAGAAATGCATTTAATTTTCAAATTAATAAATTTCCTTATTGGAATAGTAATCTTAGCATTTCTGTCTTCAAGAATTTAGTGAAAAATTATATAATTAGAAATAATAATTTAGTAACAGACAATGATAATAGAATTAGGAACATAAAATTTTTTTTATTGTTTTGCAATGGTTTATGGAATACCAAATAGTTTTTTAAGAGTTTATATAGATAAGAAATATTTAAGTAATTTAGAATAATGCATTCTTATTGGTATTTCATGGAATATTTTAATTCTTTGCTGGTAGGTTTGTGTTTATTCATATTTTACATGTAATGTGTAATTTTTTTCTAATTTGGTTCTAGTTTTATTGGTTTCAAATTTATTACATAGATGGCGCCACGATTTTTTAATTGAAATATTCCTTATAATAGACAGTTTTTCCAATTTTCAAATATTTTCTAGATAACTAAGTGTATTACATTTATTAACTGGTTTTGAGATTTTTAATTAAAATTCTTACTAATTCTTTAATTTCATAATTAATTATTTCATTTGGTCAATTTTGTAGTTTCATAGTTGGAAATCTTGTTGTGGCAATATGTGATGTCAGGATAAGTGGCGGTATATATTAAAAGTGTTGAATTCTGGTAAGGATAGGTAGAGACACTGATTATTTAATGTTTAATGAATAAGTATGGGTATTTTATTGAAAGATGTATTTATTGTTTTTAGTGCAATATAATAGTGCAATATATTGTTTTTTATATATTTTTATCTTGAATTTTAGTCCTTTCCATATAGTTATGTTTTCTAGTTAAGGTTAGTGTATGATTTTTCTTCCTAAATTCTTTCATTTTAGGGTAAATTACCCTGTCTGTTTTTTCAACAAATACAGGGATGGTTTGTACAGCAAAATTAATTTAACCTGGCTTAAGCTTGTCCACAGCCAAGATGCTATATCAATTGTTGAAAGCTCCATATATATGGATTGCCCTTTTTCAATACTTTTAATAACAACAGAGTTTTTACATGTTGACATAAATTTAATTTTTGTTCATGGTATCTATAGTATTTTCAATTCTTTAGATTATGTTTTAGATTTGGCTGTATTGTTTAAATTATGAATTTTTAGTATAGGATTGGCTTCATGATATGTCTTGTTTACTTTGTTTATGTAAGATCATATATAACAAGTTATATATATATATATATATATATATAACAAATAAGAAACAAACAAAGCAGAATTGCAAAAGCAACATATACAACATTCAAATTCTTGGTTTATCATAATGTTCGGGATAAAGGACAGTGTTTTTAGCTTTATGCCAGCACTGTTCGCAGAAAAGATTATGATTTCACTAAATTTTTAGCGGTTCGTATAGATTTTACTTACCCTGATGAGCATCTATACGCTTTTACCGATTAACTACAGTCTCTCCATTTTATTTCAACATTTTTTTTATTTTCATGACATTGATATATATATATATATATATATATATAATCTCACTTAATTTTATTTCAAATTCTAATATTATATATTTTAAAGTCTTAATGTATTCCAAAATCACTTTTCTGAAACTCCAGTTTCGTTCTATTTCCCGCGCTAGAGGTATATTAAATCTCTCGTTTTGGCATATTTATTACTAAAAGAATATTTTAATCGCTTTCACGTGCCCACCGAAAATCATGACGCCTCTCCTCGGCGCTAGACTTTTCCCTAAAAAGCTTACGTAATTTATTAAAAATAGCCAATATTCCCTTCACTTTGATCACGTGTTATATTGTTATTCCCTTATCTGGGAGAATCGGGGATTTTCTGTACACTTTTACTTAAAACTTCAACTAAGATGTTGGAATGTCCGTCACTCTCCAAAAATAGTTTTATAATAAAGCAAATTGGTTAACAACTCGGCTGTTTTATGACTGCAACAACGAAAAAATTATATATATATATAATTTTGTGTGTGTGTGTGTTTATATCCGGCGTTGCTCAGGATAAACTTATAACTATTTCAACTTAATAAAAGAGTTTTTTGTACTTTCGTTGATTTTCATTAATCCACTACCGTGCTTTCTGACCCTCTCTATCAGCAGTTTAATACACCTCTTCTTTTTCTCCCCTTAGTTTGAAACACCTTAGACAGCAGACATGCCTGTGACTGGCGCTATGGAAACGGAATATTCCACTGCATTTTGGGGATGAAGGAAGTGGCTTTATTTCATTTGGCGCTGATAGAACCGGCGCACAGTGGGGTATTTGCATGAACAAAGCGGACAAAATTATTTTCTCGCCTTTTTTTGCCTAGAACATGTACTTTTTTTACATTTATGTATTTTAACTCTGTTATAATAGCTTATCACCATAAAAAGATTGTAAATATTAATTACACTCATTAAAAATTAATATTTTAATCAGTGTTGCGAATGATATTTGTAAGTATCACCAATTTAAATAGTGTATCATAAAAATCAGATTAATAAATTTTTTCATGAGATCATTTCTGAGATTTTTCTTCTTCACTAATATCATCTTCTTCTCAAATTTCTTCTTCACTAATATCATCTTCTTCTCAAATTTCTTCTTCACTAATATCATCTTCTTCTCTAATTTCTTCTTCTTCAGAATCTTCACATATCGCTACTTGTCTGGGTAAAAGCATCAATATGTTTTTTTCAGAGAAAGGTTTATAGTATTTTCTTCTCATCATTTGTCTATAAGAAGACAAAGAGGGGTCGGAAGTCATTTGCAGTTTATTAATAATATCCATATATTAATAATATCTCATCCTTCAAATATTCAGCAAGTCGTATAGCTGTGTGGTAAGCAAGATCATGGAGATTAATTTCAATAGAAGTTTGTATAACTTTTAACTGTTTTTGCTGGCATAACATTCTTTTTGGACTTCTTGTATTAAAGAGTAGCAGGGGTATAATTACTTAGCACCTTATCGTACTATTTCGTATTGATTTCTTGTGAAACCAGGTTTCTCGAAAATCGATAGGGCCTCTCAATTTTGTTAAGTTGATTTGATTTTTCTGTTTCATTTTGCAAAATATGAAATGTTTTTCTGTATTTTGTTGCATGGCCTGAATTTGAAGTAATGTCTTTAACATTTTACGAAGCATTGCTTTTTTTTCAGCTTTGAAGTTCATTTGAGTAGCAAAGGTCAGTTGTTCGGTTGGCACTTCAGTTCTTAACTTCTGGTTCATTCACTTTTTTTGGTGCTAGCACATACTTCTTGAAATGGCTTGGCCAGACGACCAGAAGACATACATTCTAAATTTTCAGGCGAAACGAAAGTAATAGATCCCTCAAGCCATCCCTAGTTGCTCTTTAAAAACGGCTTTTCTTAATGTGCCGCTATCCAATTTGTTTTAAGCAGAGACATAAAATAAGAGATCTTATGATTAAATCTCCTTCGTTACCGTTCAGAGTAGTTTAATATATTAAAATGCTTTCCTTCCAGATATATCAATCGAATGTCAAATTCTTTTTGGGGACATTTTTTCATGAGAGTATATAGATGCTTTTTCTTCAAAACTTTCATAATTGATGCTAAAGGAAATGCTTGTGAAATATACGTCACGCTTTAAAAAGAAATAGAAATATCTTGTAACGCTATTTGATTGTTATCATGGTAGGTTAGAGCTATTGTAAACTTTTCAAAATAATTTAGATTTCTTACTGCAGACAATCAGGTAAATTTCTACATTAAGAATTTACAACTTACATATACAGTCCTCCACATACTTATTCACAATTCAAAATACGCATATTCAAAATAAATATTATTCCGATGTTCCAAACTCTTCTTGAAATTATCTAAAAATAATAATAAAATATATAATAAAAGGAAATAATTCCAAATGATTATCTCCACAAGCGATCAATTTTATTGTTAGAAGTAATAAATATCAAACTGCGTCATAAGACCCTTCATTAGCGATCTCGATTCTAAAATAATCCATTCTCGCAGATATTCGCCATAAAAAACATCTGCGTGTTCGATTATAAGTTTATGGTAAGTTAGTTTATTTAGCTACAAGAGCGTCATCGACATTCCAGCTGTACACATTCCCATTTCAAAAAATACTTTTATCATAAGTTTTTTCACATTCTTCAGTGGTGTGGTACAGTAAGTTTGTGGAGAGTATCTTTTCAGGCTGTTGTCTTCAACATTTTAGTTTACAAGGAAGAATGCAGATCAAATCACACTTCAATTTTATGTCGAATGTATAAAATATACTTTAAACAACTGAAATAATATTACTGTTTCATTATTCTCAACCACTATAAATGAAAAGTGCAACCACAAGTCCATTTGCGGAATCTGCGGCAAATACCTTTGATCTTCTTCTCTAGAGATTTAGGCTTTTTTCGGTCAAAAATTTTAGCTTGAAGCTTGGAAGTACAATAATCCTCTTCAAAAATTATTTAAAAATTGAGAAACATTCTTACAAGTTTTATTTGTCTATATTTACAAAAATTTACCAAAATGTATAAATTTTCTGTGTTATTCTCCATGAATAAGATCAATGGCAAAAAACGAAGTAAATGCGCTTTCGCACCTGATTGTACACTTGAAAACAGTCTTTTGAAAGGCTGCGATCATATAATATTCGCAAGCACTAATTCTGACTTAGTAACAATTGTATTAATTTACTAAAAAATGCAAAATTGATGAAAGTAGGATATTTCAACTATTTAACTATATAATTTAGTACATTGATAATCTTAAAACATTTTCAAAAATTAGCATTTTGTCCACCTTTTTCATGCCCCACTTGCGGCGGAAGACCTGTTTCTTGCTATCTTGCTGTCGGAAACGAATTCTTCTTTACGAAGTGTGCTTGTCTCAAATATGGTTATGATATATAAGAGAAATTTAAAATGACTCAAACTGAAAATTTTAATTTCGCAATTGTAAAATTCTTACGTGATACAGAAAAATGGATATTATTTTCAAATCGGATGCAAATAACATTTCATTACTAAATTTGTGTCAACCCTGTAAAAGATTTGCAGGCCTGTGTAATTTATTAATAGAAAAAAATGCCATGTGAATTAAGCATTGCCATTTCAATTAATGCAGAGATAAACTTACAGTGGTATGTGTCGATCTCCGAATGCGATATTGATCATATACTCCATGTGATCTTTAGGCTGTATTCTACAAACTGCCCTCAGAAACATGGAAATGATTATAAATCATGCTAAAGAAAGAATATGTGGATTGTGATTCGGCAAACTTGGAGGCCAAATAAGGGAATAGATCAACGCTTACGCGAGACATGTGAAACCCATGTTTGCTTTCAGCCAGCAATTGATATCCACCTCACTGTTACGTAAGAACACTGTATACCATTAGATTTTACCGACAAAATATGTTTATGAAACTATACTAATTTCAGTTTTTGTCATTTTTGATGCATAATAAGAAACCACCGAGCTTATTACAACATTAATTGAACATCGTGCATGCAATATTGATGCCCAGATACGTAAGTTTATTTTAAACGATCTATTATTTAAAATTAATATGTAAACTTTAGTTTAATAAGTGGGGGGCAAATATTTCCTAAGTTCAACGCCTACTTCACTAATATCGCCTTCTTTCTTTTGATTTGTAGTGGTACATGGTGAGGTAATTTTAAGAAATTACACAAACATACGTTCGTAGTAAGGAAGGGCCCAAATATCGTCCATTTAGTTTTTAATCAGAGGATATATTCGTGCAATTGTTAAAAAATTATTCTAAGCACTGGACTGTTATCTAAAACAAACTGAATTTTAACTCTATAATAAGTTTAACACACACCAAAGTTTTTTTAGACCGCGACATTTTCGTACTGAAAAAGTGTTCCTAATACCGTTCACTATAGTTCCTAATATCGCCTATGTCTAAAAATCGATTGAAATAAAGTGCTTATGTTATCGTATACTTTCTTCATAAAACTTATAATAGCCAAATAAAAATTGAAAGTAATGCAAGAAAGCTTTATTGAACTTTTAGAATAGAGTTAGATTCTTTAACACTTTTCTCCTAAATAAAACTCAAAATAAAACCGAACTTAGGAACATTGTCAGGTGATAGGGCATCAACCATGATTTGATGTAACATCAAAGATTCCTCAGCAGTTGTTTGATGCAGTTCCTTGAACCTGTATTGTTTTTTCCTTCTTTCTTTTCTCTGGGAATGTTTGATTTTTGTTAGTGAATTAATAAACACTTTCATTAGTTTTAGTAAATCAGGTAGTTCAAGTTATAATGTTATACCATTTGAGAAAGTGAAGGTGACTGACATTTTGGTGTAGTTTTAGTTCGTTATCTGATTCCGAAGGGGGATGCCGCCATGTTTGAGGTTAGGTTGTTCCTAATATCGCACCCTTGATCTTTCCCATATCGCCCACTTGGTATTGCCATGCATCTTAGCCCTTTCAGAGCCGCTATTTTTTAAAATATCATTTTAAAAATAGCATGGTTGATGTCCATCACCTGACAATGCCCCTAAGTTCTGTTTTATTTTGATGTCTTATTTAAGAGAAAAAGTGTTAAAAGAATAATTTAACTATCTAAAAGTTCAATAAAGCTTTTTGATTACTTTCAATTTTGTTGCGCCTATCTGTTTTATGAAGAAAGTAAGATCATAATATAAGTTTACTTTATTTCAATCTATTTTAGACATAGGCGATATTAGGAATCATATAGTGGGCGGATTAGGAACACTTTTTTTTAGACGGAAATGTCGCGGTCACAAAACTTTGTGTGTGTTAAACTTATGTATTAGAGTTGAAATTCAGTTTGTTTTAGATAACAGTCCAGGTATATGATTAGAAAATTTTTTAGACAAATATGCATTTGAATTATCCTCCGATTTAATAGCTTATGGGCATATTTGGGCCCCTTGGTATTGCGTAATTTCAAAATTTCGTTTTAAATCATGTTTAACTTTTTTTTTCTATAACGTATTACAGAAGTGACAGTAGTATTTGGTAAGAAAAGGAAAACTGCAGATAACATTTGGGAGAAAAGACCTCACAAACTACAAAATCTTCATTACTGAGAACTCCTTCCAGAGCAGATTGGAATGGAGGTTATTTTTACGATAGCAAAAGCCGGTTTCGGAAGCCTATGCTGTATGCAATGCAAAGTTAGATTTTTCCACGTAAATATCTCTTCATGTTAAAAGATGTTTCCAATCTAAAATCACTTATGTAAAAGGTTAGTGAAGGGTAGGAATGTCACGAGTAGTGAGCATTTTCTTAATCAAAATCTAGAAAGAAACATTTCGAGAATATTGTGCAGTAAAATGCAAACAAATGAATTAAATACGAAAAAGGAAAGTACAATATCCGAAGGAAAGAGATTAAATGAATATTGAATTAGTATGAATGGTACCCAAAAAAAAATCATCAAAATATCGATATTTTTTTTTATTGTCTCAGCATCATAGTTCTATTCTAAATATGTCTTTAAAATTCCAGAGCTGTATCTGTATTTTTATTGCTATTGAAGAATTTTTTGATGGCTGATAGGAGAGTAAACAATGTTGCCACGCCCACTTTTCAGATCGTCTGCTAGAACAGAGCCTCACAAATAATGAATTATTATTTTTTCTGCAGCTCGCAAATGTATAATTAAACTGAAATGAAGTAAGTCACTCTGTTTTGTTTACATCCGAGTTATCTGTGGCGTTTTAAGAGTTATTCTATTTTTGAAAGTTTATTTTTGTGTTTTGATCTCCGAAAACACAAGAAATAGTGTTTTGTGATTAGGAATTTTGTTTCCATACAAAGCAGGGCATTTTTAAATTGGATGTTTATGAAAATAATAAATGCATTATGTTTCTAATAACTGATTGAACAATAGAAATTCCGCAAAATTTAATTTGTATGAACATCAACTGTTTTTAAATGTGTAACCAAAATTTTGCACAATTGTATTCGGTGATATTTTGTATTCCATATATGAAATTACAAGAAAATTATTATTGCTATCTTTTAAAGTATTTATTTAAACAAATTATTGAATGGAATTCTTCAATTGTAGCATATATTAGATACCTTTTATAAGTATAAATGAAATTTTCTTTATAAGAATGAAAGTTTTAAATTAGAGTTTTTTCGTTTTTGCTCGTTTACAAATTTTGATACATTAGGGCTTCTAAAATAATGTAAATAAGGGTGTTTATATTTCTATATATGTTGTAAATTTATGTTTGTAGCCGAAATTTGCATTTAATCAGCTCTGAGATACATATATATATATTTTTAAATTGTTACGATTAAGATTTGTGAAATTGATCATTCGTTTGTTTTTCTGTATACATTCATTACACAAGTATAATATTTTATTTTAACAAATTTTTGCAATTTTTTATTTTAAACAATTTATAATAAGTTAATTGACATTTTGTAAAAGTTACAGGCTATTCTAAGGATTTATATCATACTATTGCTGAAATGAAAGTTTGAAATTCATATTTCTCCATGTTGTATTTTTGTTTATATACCATTTTTCGAAAGCCTAAGGCTTTTTTAAATATTGAAGTAGGAGTATGAAATTTTTGGTACATGTTCTGAAATATAAGTTTTCTGCAACTTACTATGGAATTACCTCTAAGATGTATAGTAATTTTTTTAAAAATGTTCAAAGTCAAAATTAATGCATTTTTGAAATTTTTTTGTGTGTTAAACAATAAAAAAAATAATAATAAATTAAATATTATCAGCAGGAGGAAATCCATAGCAAGTTTTATGTAGTACATTATTAGTTACCTGGAAAAAAAATTTTGTGAAAATATCTGCATATTTAAAAAAGCCTTAGGGATTTTTAAAAAGCTAAAATTTTTTTAAAAAATTTAAATTTCACAAAAACTTTAGAAAAAATTCAAAATTTTTTGTGCGAGACAGCTATTGAGTTCTTTTTTACATAAAATACAATTAAAATGAAATTCCAAATATTAAAATTTAAAAAAAATGTTTAGATGGTACCGTGTCGCCTTAAATAATATACTCCCTCCATACTCGAAAAGAAACTCTAGAAAGTACATTTTTATTTTTAAAAAACATCATCAATATGCCTCTTTGTTTCCTAAAATTAAAATTTCTACATTACACGAAGAACGAAAAAAATTAATGGAATCAATTTTAGCAAATGAAGTCTTTAAGTCAAAAACTTAATCACTTGATTTTTTTTCTCTTTTTTTTACTGTGCTTTTACCTGTACATCTACATTTTGGTTCAGTTGTTAATCGCACTTTAAGGAAAAACTGCGGCTCTTACATCCCAGATAGCAAAGAAAGCTTGTCTAAAAGGTTTTGAAAACCTTGTCGTCAGCAAGGATACAGGCTTGTCACAAAGGTTTCCATGACAAGGGTTGAAGCTTTCGGCAAGGTAGCGGACAGGTTCTCTAGTCAACAAGGTTTTCTGTAAGGTTTTTAGTAAGATATCCCCAAGCTTTTATTACAAGCTTGTTTCGGGCTTTCCTCAAGGTTGTTTCCTCCGATCCGAGGATCGAACCCGAGCTCCTAGAGTCGGAAGGCAAACGCAATAACCACTATACCGAAAGGGGCTACACACGATGGGACAGATGGTTCATAAAAAGCTTATCTACGTCAATTTTGGGGAATGGTTTCCGAAAAGGTTTGCGCGGAAATGCTTTCGCGGACTTGTCGTTCAAACCTTGTCGGTGAGGTAGTTCATAAAAAGCTTTCCTATGTTGCGGCAATGGTGTTCGAAACGGTTTGCTCGGAAATGCTTTCGCGAACAGCCTATGGAAAGTGAAATGGCAACCTTTCCGCAACCTTCTTTGCTATATGGGATAGCGCGTAATGCTTAAAAACGATATTTCAAAAATAAATTAAAAATACAAAAAAGATGCATATATTCGAGTCGTTTCTTTATTGAAGGTTTATTGTACTATTGCTCAATTTATCTTTTGTCAACTAACACCAAAATTACTTATTTCAAATAACAACATAATTCTAAAAAACTGCCAATGTCAACATAATTTATTTAGGAAATAAATTTCGTATGAATAATTCAAATTAATTAAGATTTGCAAACTTCGCAAATGATGGAAGTTTTTTAATTGCACAAAATTGCATCGCAATAATTGCAGTTGGGGTTTTGGATTTCTTTTTAAGCGCTGCAAATTTAGCTGAGCGTGATTTGTCTTTTAGGTGGAATTCTTAATTAAATAGATTCAGTCTGATTAACTTCTATTGTACCTTTGAGCAAAGAAACTTGATCGCTTTATTAATTTTCTGCTTTGTGATTACACAGAGACTATACATAAATTGCAGCAGTTTACAAAACGGTTGAGGTTTATAGATCGTAACCACTAATTTACGAAATCCGACCAGCTAACCTAAAAATCGCAGCATTACTCCGTGATCGGTAATTAGGAGAAAAAGTGATTAATAAAACTACCAATTATTCTACACTGCTTTTTCAAAAATGGTCGAAACTGAAGTAGAGAAACCGAGACAAACGCGGAAGCGTTTTTCCGGTTGTTTGGCTACGAACAACTCAATTCACGCTATTGAAGTTGATCTCCTGTTTGTTTATCCATACTGATCTATTGCAAACCTAAAATGTCAGATTAAAGCAATCTATTTGATCTATGCTTGACGAATTATTATTTAGACTCACAATGTAGAAATGTTTGAACACACTCACCTATACTGCTTGATAATGTTTTTGTTTATTGCTTCAGTTATTCATTTATGTTTGCTTATTGTTTCTGAAATTGAAGTTTCAAACATGTTTGACAAACCTTTTAAAAATATTATGACTAGAGATCACTACATTTTCAAAATAATTAAGTCAGTTCTTCAGCTTCATTGATTCCTGAGGGAAATTTAACTTTCAGAAAATTGAAATAATCGAGCTTTGAAACGATAATAATTTATTGGAGTAGAAATTTGCAAATATAATTTAATATAATAATAGCATTTTGAATTCAAAAGTCTTATGGCTTAAGAATTTCATTCGTTATTTTTTAATAAGGCATTGATAACTGGATATATCTTTCATGTAAATGACGGAGATAATAGCAGTCTCCCCCCCAGATCAACAGTCATCTTGAGTCACTTTATAAGCAGAATCTGGACTCATCAGAAAAGAAAACGAACTTCTATTGACTTTCAATCCAATTGGCATGTGTGCTTGCCAATTTAAAAAAACAACTAATAAAAGTATATTTTTATTTAGTGAATCTTAGAACAAAAACTTTTTTACGATCTGTTAGCCATGCCTACTCTTGCAAATTACAACGTAGCATTATCATTACTCTTACAGTTTAAAAGTTTCTCAGAAATAATTCATTTCTCCAAATCCGCACTACAGGATTTGATATTGAATCTGTAGGCTTTTTGCAGGATAACGAATTCGAGTAAAGATATATTTTTATGCACTTTGGTTAATGTTCGTGAAATTGTGCCTTTATTGTATGATTTAATTATGTTACATTGTTGTCCTCTAACCATCTATTTACCGGTAAGTAACTACAAGTAATTTTAACCCATATTTCCTCATTGTCCTAAAATAGGATAGAACACTTAAGTGGCATTTATATAAATTCTTTTGACTATTTTAACTCTAATTAAAGACGATTTGTCATTCAAAAGTTATTTAAATTATATGCCCTTTTCGCACGTTTAAATTATGTTAATTATTTTTTATTAAATTTTTTAAATGGCGAATTTTGCAGATTTTTTTCTTACATTCTCAATACACAAGTTTTTCAAAGTTTTGACCTTGAAGAAACACATACATATAAATTTATTGAGGTAATATCCCATACTTTTATACTAGTGAAAAATCACCGCCATGAAAATTATCTAGAAGATCAATTTTCCTTACATTTTCGACTGACCGATAAATAGGACGATGGTACAATCCATTACTACCCAATCCCCATCAGTTATTAATGGAGAAAATCCTTCTTTGTTGCATTCCAAAGATTTCAACTCTACAAGTAATACAGGCTCCAGCAGTCTGTCTGACAGGCACTTCGGTGCGTATCATGACCAAATATGATGGTAGGAGTCAATCATTCTCAAAGAATTGAGTAATGATGCTCATGCAGTCAGTAGTATTTTAAAATTAATTCGATGCAGACCTAGTTTTTCCCGCTTTCTCATGCTCGGATTTTGTTTTCTTTTGAAAATTATTTTGATGCTAGAATTTTAAAATGCCACGTAAGTTTTAACTGCGCAGGAAGCCCTGGATTTTTTGTGGACTTTAAATTACAGTGATTTAGATATCATAGACAAAAAAATTAGAGATTTTTCAGATCCATTACTGATTAACCAGATCTCGATGCACTGAGAGACACTGGGGATATTGATGATTCGTCTATGAAGAAAATAGAAGAAACAATGTGTGATGACCAATGCATTATCAATGATACCAATGGGTATTGCATCTATAATAAATTTAAAAAAGGAGTTGACCTGTTTGATAATCATGCGGCAGCTTATTTTACATCAATTCAAGGTAACAAATGTTTCTCCATTATTTATTAATGCTTTTGAAACAGCCTTTGTTGCTTCATGGAAGCTCAATCAGCTATTTACTGATGATAGTCTGAGCTTGCTTGATTTTGGGAGACACATGACGATTGCCTATTTGGGATTTTCTATTCCAAGTAATCCATCTTGCATAAAACTAGATGTTCAACAAGATAATGAAGATTTTCTAAAGCTTAAAAATGAGCATATTATTGTAAAAAACCTAGAAAACCGACAAAGAAGATTCCAGCTAAAACTGTGTGCAGCAAAACCAACAACTATCTGCAAAAAATTTATCGTTGGACCATGCTTAAGATGCTTTCTCCCCTTCCACCTAAGTAAAGACTAATAGCAGTGAATTGTACCAATGTCCTATTTTTAGGACAGTCTGTACCTGCTAAACTAATAAAGTTTTGTTAGATGCTTTGATTTTATGTTTAGAGAAACACATATTTAAGATTTTTTTAAAAATATGAATTTTTTCATTGCTTAGTACAATATGGGTTAAGTATGGAGTCATGATATGGTTTCAAAGTCTAAGCTATCGACTTAACAGATATATCTCAGAAAGTCGAAGAAATGATATTCACAAAAAAGCACTTCACAGTAAAGCACCGTTTATACGATTCTCATTTATGCGTCGTTTACATTTATACGTCTCTTCAACAGAGCCCCTATTCATTCGTATTCATTGTAATGATTAAGCACTTCATTTCGATTATACGTCTTTTTATTTATTCGTCGTTTTATTTCAGTCCTTTAAAAGACATATAAACGGTGATTTAGTGTATTTTACTAACACTATTAGACGCACATAAGAATTTGGCGTACTTTATATGATAACAGATAAAATACGTCAATCCTAAGCTCTCAGAATGGCCTACTCTCTTCTTGAGCTCAAAACCTGCGAGAAATGATTTTATAGTTTACTTTTCAAAGGCTTACCTAGCAGATAAAATGTTAGAAATTATCTGACCCACTTAAGAGTAAAATAGCAAATTGTTCAAAATATCAATATTTTTTGCTGGTTCGTTTATGCAATACTTGAAAAATACTTCTTCATATGAAATTGGGTCTTATAAAATAATTTGTTGAGGTATTACCAAAAGGAGGAGAATGTTTCAAATACCTTCGCAAATTGTTCTCGGGTTCAAATCCAAGTTATAGGAAGAGTTTTTCGGATACAAAGCTATAGAACCTGACATCAGAAAATTGATGAAGAATGAAAATTTTGAATCAAAAATGAAAACCTGGAAATCCTTGAAAGTAGCGGTAGGAAACTGATTTGGAAATAAACGTCCCAAAGTGGAAATCTATTGTAGAAGAAATGTTAGTAAAATTTGAGAAATAAGGGTGTAATATGAGCTCAAAAGTTCATTTTCTGTATTCGCACCAGGACAATTTCTCTGGAAATTTAGATGCAGTCATGAAAATTTTCAATAAGGCATAAAGGAGATGGAAAGACGATACAAAAGAAAGATAGAATATCAACATGATAGGCAGCAATTGCTGGATGTTGAAAAGAGACAATTCCGGGCAAATTCACGAGAAGAAAAGCAGAAAAAGTTTTGAGAAAAAGAGAAAACTCTACTATAGGGATTTGTAACTTTTTTTATAATCTAATTTATCAATTAAATTTTAACAGAGATAGGATATAAATGTAAAGTATGTATTTATGAGGTGATAAAATAAAAACGAAAATCTCACAATAATATGATTTTAGATATTTCTTCCAAAACATGAAATCGTTTTGTGAAATAACTTTACGTGATAGAAAAAAAAAATGGATTCCATTTTTGAAATCGCCACTGAAAATATTACAAAATCAGTTATCAAGACTAAAACAATTTTTAAAAAAGTTTTTTTTTGCAGGCCTGTGTAATTATCCTTTTTTGCGCATATTAGATTTTCCCTTACGAATAAATACACTAGTATGGGAAATTTAAGCACCGTTTTCGTAAAATGCAAGAAATTTGCAATTTATACGAAAACTATGGTTCGAAATCAGTTGTGGAGAATCATGTAACATACAATAGAGTATCATAGACATTTTATACTGGCGATTCAGTCGCGAGGTCATGTAGGGGACTAAACCGAAATTAATGATGATGAAAAGGGATTTCGGCTCACCACGTTTCACAGAATGCTGATATTGATTTGAAACTTTCATTAATGGTTTTGTTTGTTATACATATTGCTTACATGCGTTTTCTTAAAAATAGCATGTATATTCGGGAACATATAAAGGTTTCTTTAAAAACTCCCAATTTTTCCCATATGTTTTTTGCTTACAGCATGCAGAGTTTTCATTAAAATTATACGAAACTTACAAAACATCCGGAAATATCTTACAGAAGCGTAATATTAAAATTTGAAGTAAATACGTTGAATATTTGAGGAAATATTAGTATTTGTACTAAATAATTTTTTTATTGGGTATATGTGAACATTGCAATTTTTCTTTCATAACTTCAAAGCCAGATGTATAGAGAAACTTATATAAAAATTCCATACCGTTAAATCTCAGAAAGTTGTCAGCATTTCAGTGAGGTTAATTTAAATTTCTCTTCGGGAAAAGATAACTGAAGAAGGTTCTTGCAAAAAATATATTTTTTAAAACTTGAATCTTCGTATGGTTATCAATGAAATGCAATTTAAATAATCTGTTTAATTTATTAGTATACATTTATATCCAGTATATTCAACTTTCCTAAAATTCCATCTTACTGTTCGAAGATTCAAGTTTCGAAATTGCTAATTTGTTGAAAGCCCCTCATCACTTAGCTTCTCTTAACGAGAAATATAAATTCACCTCACTGAAATGCCGACATCTTTCTGAATTTTAACGTGATTCAACTGGAATTTTTATATAAGTTGACATATATATCTGGCTTCGAAGTTATGGAAGAAAAATTTCGCGACATCTCGTACATGTGCAGTAAACAATTATTTAATACAAATGTTCATTTTCCTTCTAATATTCAACGTATTTATTTCAATTTTTAATCCAATACTTCTGTTACATATTGTCGAGTGCTTTGTAAGTTTCTTATAATTTGGATGAAGACTCTGCATGTTATAAGAAAAAAAGTAACGGAAATTTTGAGATTTTTTAAAGAAACCTTTATATCATCTCAAATATTCAGGTTATTTTTTATGAAAATGCATGCAAACAATATTCATAGTAAACAAAACTGTTAATGAAAGTTTAAAATCATTATCAGCTTCTTGCGAAACGGTGTGAACCGAAATCCTTTTTCGTCTTCATCGAGTTATGGTTGGTGCCCTAAATGTTCTTGTGACTGAATCTTGTGTAAAATGTGTACGATACTTCATTATATGTTACACGATTCTCCACAACTGATTTCGAACCATAGTTTTCGTAATAAATGCAAATTTCTCGCATTTTACGATACGGTGCTTAATTTTTTCACACCAGTGTATAAAAGTAGGGGAAAGTCGTGTAAGATGGCGATCATCTTACCCGAACGACGACATTAGAAGTCGAGGTGTCTCTTAGCTACTTTTTTCTTTTTTGTAGAATTTTTATCATGCTTGTTGCGTTCAGTCTCATTAACTTCAGCCTTCTTCAAATGTTACAGTTTTCGTTTATCTTCTTTTCTCTCTATCTCCCTTTTTAACGAGATGCTCCTTTTTCTCTGGAGTGCCAGTGAGTTGCAGGAAGGACAAGTGGCAGTCAGGTAGCACGACGAGCTCATAAATTAACGCGTAGTGGTTCGTCATTTTTCCCTACACCTAATTCGTCAGATTACCCGACTTCGCCTTTTTTATTTCAAAAAAACACTGAAGGATATCAACTCATACGAAAAATTAAAATAATACGTCATCGAAAACTTTTTGATTAGCTCTTTACGAATATCACATGTATAAATCAAAAATAGTTATTCCATGAACGCTGTCCCTTACCAAGCAACAACCAAAACTTGCGTAGGAACAACTCAAAAGCACAATACCGTGTACTGTGAATCACACTAATGACGGGGTGGAATCTTTTTGTGTGACACATGTAGTTGGTCGGTCTAGGTCTCTGATGACGCAGAATCGGGGCATTCATCTAGGGAAATTTCCGAGAAAAATCCAATTCGTCATCTTACACTCTTCATCGTCTTACCCGATTCTCCCCTACATTCTTTTTTATAATTCTTTAAACAAGGAATGGTGATTGCTTAAATTGTGACGATCAAAAACATAGGCAGGAACACCTTTTACCTGAAGTTAATAAGGCTAATAAACAATTCAAGTGATATTATAAGTAATGAATAATCAGGATGAGACCCATCTACATTTTGATAGGCGCACGTTCAACAAAGGTGTGAACAGCAGCTAAAATACAGCATGGAAGAGAAGAATTTCAAGAAGCTTATTTAAAAATATTAATTATAAGTTGTTCAGATAAATTATTCAAACCTCACATTTAATACTGCATCAAGAAACCTAAGTGCTCTCTTCACAGTTTCTCCTATGCTTCATATGGATTGATGTGACTGTTGAGAAGAACATTGCGAAGTTAAACTGCCTTATGTTTCATTAAAGTAGTCCTTATTTTCTATCTTCCAGGAGTAGCTGAACAGAATAGCTGATCATTTAAAGCTGAACTTCTTCTCCATAGGAAATAAGATATTGAACAGATTTAATCATAATATCTTCTTACTGACTAAAGCAGGCTTTTTTCAACACTTTTGCTTGTTTTTAGAAAAAGGTTTTGAATATTTTTACTGTTTTATTATGGCTATTTTTATGTCAATAAAAATACTACAATTGTGGTTGTGAAATAATTAAATGATATTTAGTAGGGTAAGGTTGTGCTTAAGTCGTACCCCCTAAGGAAAAAGTCTACAACTTGCAGCTTTTACTAAATAGAGGAATAAATTTTGCATTATTCAAAACTTCTATTAATATTGAACCTATTTATTACAAGAAAGTTCAAAATGTCGAATGAAATAAACAAATTTTAAAGTAATAATATCGGTACGACTAAGGAAACCGGTTCTTAAGTCGTACCACCTTCTTCCTAGTTCGTATCTTGGAAGCAAATGAAGCAAAAACACCGTCGATTGCTATTCTTTGAGTAAACTATTCCACTGTCGAGCACAGAGTTAATCCTCGGTCAATCCTTTCAGTTTTCCAAATTCATAATGTTTATTCAGTTGTAGAAGGTGACGTCGCAATTTCCGTCTAGAAATACTATACTTTCATTGAAGCAAATCTCACCATTGGGTAATTTTCATAACGCCTCTTCCATATCTTCTTGTCTCTAAGAATTATCGGTACGTTTTGAAACTTTTATGGACCCTGCCTAAAAGTTAGAAAAACCATGTTTAAAAGAACAAAATTCTTTTTCTATAATAAATGATATCTTTAGATGTGCAACAGATCCTTAATGCTTACCTGGTACAACTTAAGTATCGTTTGAGGTACGACTTAAGTAACGGCACGTGTAATATTTTAAATAAGCATTGTAAGGGAATTCATCGAACCAGAGCGCCGTAGTTACATAATAGCACAGATTGTTCTAATAGCACAGATTGATGCCTCCGTAAGAAATAACAACATTTTATTTATAATATTTATTGTTTTGAAATATGAACGAAAACTACAACAAAATTATTGAAAACTTATTTTTCCTCGAGGTTAGGATACAACGCATCGAATCCCCGTTCTAAATAATGGAATTAATATCGCCCATGCTAGTAACCGCACTACCGTCAGCGCTGCTGATTTGACGAAAACGAAGTCAGAATGGCATCGGTACGACTTAGGCTGTGGTACGACATAAGCAACCTTACCCTACAAGATGTTCTTTGATCAAGAATGTCTAACTTCTATTGGTTTCCGTTATTCCTCTGGACTGTTATTTGGCATTTTAATCTTTAATCGTCTTCATCTCCAGAAAAACAACTTACCTATATAACTCAATCGCGATAAATATATACCGAATAGAGAGTTCAATTGAATAGAAACAACTTTCTTTAGCGTTTGAAAAAATGGAAAATATTTTCAAGCTCAGAAAATTAGAGATTCTTAAAGATATCATTTGAGTAAATTATGTTAACTGTTTCTTTTTTTTTTCTTTATTTATTTTGCATCCCGTAAGACATTTATAGTCACGTGACTTTTGATTTTTTTTTCTCTAAAAACTAAGGCAAATGAGTGAAAGTTCGAAATTAAAGTGTCGTTATGCTCACCGTTAATTATATAAAATATCTCACTTATACGCATGTATCAACAAAAGTTCTGGGAATTCTTGATACAATTGATAATGAGTATAACAGTCTTCAAATAAAGAAATAATCTTAATTAGATTACTCATAATAAAAGACATCGGATTCATGTAATTATCTTTATGTTTTTTCAGTTAAGTTTCGATCACAGCTGTATCATTAAGTCCTATTTTGAAATGTCTCTGATCACTTTTATTCAGAAATTAATGAACAACTCTGAGGTAAAGAAGAACCCTTCAAGCGAATCACTGGAGTGAAAACACAAAAACACACCAAAAATACAAAAAGGAGAAAGTAAAAACCTCGAAAAGTAAGAGGTCTTGAAAAGAAGTGAAGCGAAGTTCTGCAAAGGAAAAAAAAAATGTCCACGCTTACTCATCTGGAACCGTGGAAATTCGAGATGGACTTGCATGTCGGACATGATTTTATAGTCGCAGGGGCATGAAGTTCTGTCGGACATGATTTGTACTTGAAAAAAATATTTATGTTAATTGCGACAATTTCTCATAATGGATAACTATAATTTTTCTTGATATATTGTTGTATTATTAATATTGATAGTTACTTTTATTATGCCTTTTTCAAAGCTAGTATCCATTTTCAGATGCATTCTTTTCCGAAAAATTAAGGACTTTTAAAAAATATGCGTTTTTATACGAAATACAATTTTATTTAAAGTTTCTATGCTATTGTTTCATATGGTTGTTATATACTTCATGACGGGAATATAAAAGAGCGTTTAATTATCTCCATATCTATAAAACGATTTTATGGTGTCCTATAATCCAATAAAATCAATGTTTTTGATGAAAACTAACTTGTAATTTATTGAATGTAGCGTTTTTCACTGTTCATTACAGTAATAGTGATAATAAAGAACGAAACACAAATATTTTACTTGTTTTTATATGATTTTTTGCAACGACATAATTCGATTGTGTTTCACATTCTATGAGAACTTCTTCACTTCTGTAATTAGTATGTTTGTTTGGAATTTTTATGGCATCAATATACAGGGTGTTCAGTAATTATTGTCGGGATTTCCGTACCTCATAACTTTCGAATAAAAAATATTACGAAAAAACCGATTACGTATTCGTAAATTACAACTCAAAGAATTTCATTAATGATATTAAAAAGATTAATGAATTTGCACATGGCTGCCCTTCGTGGCTCGTAACAAATCGAGACGAAATTCGATTTCCCTCCAAGTGTTCTCCAGCATTTGTGGGGTAACATTTTGGATCGCAGTAACAATTCTGCGCTTCAGTTCATCAAGGGAGGGCACAGGGGGTCTTGTACACAATGGTCTTGACAAACCCCCAAACCAAAATTAGTTTCGAAAAACCACAATACACACATTGCTTTTTCTTGCACAGTCGCCATTTTTATTTATGACGTCATAATTACCCAGACTGCAAATGCGCTAAGATCGCATTGTTGCCACTTAAAATTCTTTGAGTTGTAATTTACGAATACGTAATCGGTTTTTGCGTAATATTTTTTATTCGAAAGTTATGAGGTACGGAAACCCCGACAATAATTAATGAACACCCTGTATATGGTGATAAATGACATTTTTTAAAACTCTGAAACATTTGCAGTTCATTTATGTTGAGATAAAACATACATAGTGGATAAACATGCAATAGTGGAAAAGTGAAAATAAGTTAATATTAAAAGGCAAAAAATAAGAGATCAAAATTACGGAAATTCAATTAATGCCATAATTAACCCTTTGTCCTCGAGAGGTGACTCTCATTCGCCACATGATTCGATGCTGCAACTCGTGATGTGACTCTCGCTTGCCACTTGGTTTGACGAGGAAACTCGAAGCGCGACAATGACCATTTATGTTTAATTTCTTTCAAGTGGCTTCCTAAGCTCTTTGGGTACAATCTTATAAAGTGCAGGGTGTCACCCCTTCAACTAGAGCTAAAATTTACTTATCTCAAATGTCCTCGATTGTGGACCGGAATGCGTTTTCGGCGTTAGTCCTTGTCCGACCAAGCCTGGGTCTTTTTTGATCCGGCGTTTGAACAGCTCTTAGATTGTTTCTCCTCTACCGAGGAGTGACTGTTTTCGTGCGTGTTGCGCTGGAGATATCACATTTTAGTCGGGTCTGAAGAGACCCAGGGTTGGCCGTGAACGGTCGACCTTCCGACATCAGTTCGAACTTGACAATCTTGGTAAAAGGGTTAATCATAGGCGGCTCGTCCGGGGGGGCAAGGGGGGCAATTGCCCCCTCACTTCCAAAAGTAAAGGGGCCTTGCCCCCTCACTTTTCGAAATTCAAAATTAATGATCCATCGAAAAATGATGATAGGAAACCCAATACACATACCGAGAGAAGAAAAGGAGTACGAGCTAGCAAGAGTTATAAAAAAAATGCATCAATTCAAAAAGTCTCTGAAACATATGATCTTGATATGGAAAAAATAAAGGGAGATACAAATTTTTCAGAAAATACATAAAAAATACATCGACTCTTTGCCAGAAATATCCACGGAGAAAACAGAACTGAGGAAAAGGTGCAATTTTCTTGTTGAAAAGGAACTCTGTGATATATTTCCATACATGACAAAACTAATCCAAATTCTTCTTTTGATACCTGTCTCAACTGCATCATGTGAGAGAAGTTTTTCATGCTTAAGATCTTTAAAATCATACCTTAGAAATAGTATGTGTCAAGAGAAGCTTTTTGCACTTGCTGTTTTGAAGATCGGAAATACTATAGATATTGACTTTACTGAGGTAATAGACCAATTTGCGGAAAACAAAAATCGCAGGCTATTTTTCTTCTAATTTATAATACGGATGTATATTGTATAATATCAAATAAATAAATTTATAACTGATCTGCTTTTTCTGTGTTTGGGAGTACGCCGTTCTGTGACGACATCATTGATAGATTCACGAGTTTAAAAAAAGAAGAACTGACTTAATATGTAAGTGTTTTATATTTTTCTCATGTTATCATTTCATAAGAATTGAAATGGAACTTTGAATTGTAAGGAGGGAGTCTACGGTGGTAAGCCGTTCCGATTTTTGAGGCCGTGTCCCTAATTTTTTAGAGAAGGTCGAAGAATTTAATCAATAATGACGTTAAAATCCAATAATATAGCCCAATTTTACAAAAAAAAACAGCTTTAGGGGCGTCCCACCCACCCACACACTCGCATCTCTTTTGACCCCCCACTTTTTTTGTGCACCAGCCGCCTATGGGGTTAATATTTAAGAAATTATCTTCTTAGACATGTAAAGATAGATAAAATGTTAAAATATAAAAATTTTATTCATTAATTTGTAAGTGTAATCGTTTTAAATTAGAGGTAAGAAATTCACCGAGGAACGTCTCGAGTTGCTGGTTCGCCGGAGTGAAAAAGGCCACGAGTGCAAAGGTTTAAACATGTTGAAGTACAAATAGTAAAACAAGGCAATTCACAGTAGAAACAAATACAGTGAACTAAAAACACTCATTTGAATTTTAGTAAGAATGAGAATGTGGGAATGTCTACTTTTCATGCAAGGAGGTAATTTCTCTTTCTTTTTCTTCCTTGTAGGAGAATTTTCGGATAATTTTCAGAAGAAAGACTCTCTTCGACCGATTCGAAAGCACGAACGATGAATCAAGCTATATAATATCACCTTGATCTATCGTCTCTGCTTTAGATAGCTGTATCAGAGATTATTAATTCATAATCTAAAATAGTGAAGGAGAGTCTCTTCAGAATTCGTAGATGGGCCATACAGATCAAAGCAGGTGGAAATGGTGGGGATTGAACTTTTCATTTCACCAAAACTCTCCCAACCGGGGGCATCACAAGTACGTGGATGAGAAGATGCCGGTTAAGTAAACGGGTCCTCACTTCCCTATTGGGAATAGTAATGGTGTGGGGTTGAGTTACCTCCACTTCGATGATGGGACGTACCTCTTACGAGAGGGGGTGGTCCTTGGTCATTGGGCGGCTATAAGGACCCCACTCTCAGTTTCCGATTGCAATCGTTTCGACCTTCATTCAATCTACAAATGTTTCCTAGGCAGGATGAGTCTAGCTCATTCGTGGTTTCCTCATACTTCAATCACTATAGAAGATATAAAGATAATTGAAATTAGGCGAATTATCCGCTCATTATAGTGAACAACTATAGTGCTAAAAGTTTTACAATTGCTGCAATGCTTCTGAAATTAGGGACTGAAAAGTGATGCAAGCATGGGTCGTTAGAAAGCTCTCATCACGGGTTCTCTTTCATCCACGTTCATCATCATAGCTTCAACCCTTATGAAATTACCACAGAAAGTGAGGGGGTTACTTTTGCTTGCCCACTTTCAAAAGACTCATGGCATATGATATTGTCAAACAAGAATGAAGCTGTTTTATGTAGTTTGAAGCGATGTTGTTCATGGTTTACTATAGTTAAAAAGTTACAATAATAAGAAAATTAAGGTGAAATCATCAGTGAGAAGGAAATCGACCCTCAATAGCAAAGATCTTACTACTAATAATCGTCCATTCTGTACGGAAATGATTCAAGCAACGTCAATAAAAGTGAATGCACGTCATTAGCTATGACAAGGAAAGCCCGGATCTTTGCATTTAAACCAGCACAAAGTTCGGAATATATGAGCTTACTCGACATTTAATATAGGCAACATTCACATTTGAAAGCAAATTTCTAATTCCAAATGTCTGCATCGAGTGTTTTGTTTTAAATGTTTCAGTAACTTTCTTAAAAAAATTTCTGTGAACACCAATCACACCTTGTTCATATAAGCCATCTAGAAGATCAGAGTCGGAAGAGCCGAGTAAGTCAGATTAGGAGACATCGTCGCGATTTTTATTCAACGTTTCGTCAATGTGATACCCAAGAGTGTTTTTGTAGGTAGAAAAGTTCTAGACTACACAGCAGATATTGTTTCAGTCAAGAGATAACCACACCTTAATTTCTTGACAGATTTCAAACTACCACTATATACTTTTCGGAACCTTTTCAATTACAAAACAGAGTTGATTGTTAACTGGTTATCTATCGAAAAGCAGCAATACTATGGAACGGGCATCGTTCTGTCGAATCAATTAAGCATACAATAAACACATTGATTTTGCAATGGAGTTCTGACGAGTAGTTTTCCATGAAAATATCATATTTCAATCATTTCAATTCTTTAATGATTATGTATACATTCTTGGTATGAGTTGAAGTTTCTTAGCCAACAAATTGATTGAATTTTCTAAAATCTTCTGTATTTCAGTCACTGAAAAGAGACTGCAAACTGCCATGATTTATCTAGGTTTTCGGGCAATTAACAATTTAATTTTAAAAAGGCACTGCTACCTATTTTTTAATTTCCTAAGCTTCCAAACTTATTATTGCACATTCCTTTTGTTTTGGTTTAAGAGATAGAAAGACTTCTGCTCTGTTTTTTGTGAATGCTATTTCAAAGGAAAACTGCTTTAACTTTAAAATCTTTCAAACAACAAGAAGTTATTTCCTTCAAATATTAATAGATACCGTAGTGCTCACAAAATGCAGTAGAAAATTTTATTTATTTATTCGTGCACTAGATGTTCCCATGCTAAACATTTTCTACTAAGTCAAAGGATTATATCGACGCAAGCAAATTATAGGTGATTAATAAATCATCTACTCTAAAAAAATAGCTCTCTAATAATATTTATTTCAACGAAATCTATAAAAACTATTGTTTTAAAATATTTAAGAAGTTAGTTTTTACTGTTTTAAATAAGAAATAATATAATTTTTTGAAAATAAAGGATGAACATGCTCACATATTTTTCAGCAGAAGCCATCTCAAAGAAATAATATATATCATTTTAAATCTAGCCATCTTATTCCTTACATTTACTTGTAAATGAAATTATTAACTCAATTACATACACTGTAAAAAAAATCCCGTAAAATTTACGGTTTTAAACTGGCAGCTGGGTTGGTTGTGCAAAACCGTAAAAGTTACGAAGTAAATCCGTAGGCACAACGGTTTTTTACCATACAGGAACAAGTTTTTCCCGTAAAAGTTACGAAGTAAATCCGTAGTCACAACGGTTTTTTACCGTATGAAATTAAGTTTTCTCCGTAAAAATTAAGCCATCGAAGTAAGTGACGTCATCGACTGAGTTGAGTTGTTTTCCTCCTTCTGTTCGAGTTGAGATGTGCTGATGTGTATTATCAATTAGGAATATTAATTAATCAAGGCTTAATCATTAATTTCAATTTGTTTAATTAATATGATTCTTAATTGAATTTACTTGGACGATTTCGATGCAAGATGGTGACAAAACTTCTAACTCCTCCGAGCCGGGGATCGAAACCGCGTTCATAGAAATAAAAGGCAGTCGCTCTAACCACTAGACCACCGGAGACTTCATAAAATGAAGTAAAAATAATCTATTTGAGTTTTAAAGTCACTATAGCTCTAGTGGCGCCACCTAGTGGTGTAAAAATCAACTATTGCCAGAACACGTGTTTTAAGGTTAGCTTTCATGAGTGACAACAGGTTACTGCAACATGTGTAAACAATAGCGGAGATGGAACCCTATTAAAAACATGAAATGAATGCAATAAAATTACATTTAAGAAAACGGAAAGTCATCATACGGAAAGCAATACCGTATGACAAAAAATAGAATTTGAACTGACGGTTTTAAACCATTTATGGCTGGAGCGGAAAACGGTGAAAAACCGTTTTGTCAACAAAACAGCTTTAAACCGTCAAATATACGGAAAAAAACCGGGGAAAAAACGGATATTTTTTACAGTGTATATTTAAAAATTCGAATGTTTTAGATAAAAACTTTTCATTCTGATTTATTTCACAACAAAATCAATTCAAATATTCAGTATAAAAAAAATAATTTTGTCTTTTAACTATGAGTTGAAGCAACACAACTAAGTGCTTATTTGGCAGATATCAGAAGAAACTAATTTTGTGACTAACTGATTTCCAAAAATGTCTATTTATAACCAGATAAACAATAACCTTTGTACGATGAATGCGAGTAGGAAAGTCTGCACAAGGAAATTACATTGATGGGTCTCTGAAGTGCCTGAATGAATTTACGCTCATCTGTAGTTCAATGCCAGAGTCCTTAATTAAGGATTGAAAGATAATTTCGGAAGAGATCGTCTGTCGTAGAACAATTAGGAGCAAAGCAGACATTACAATGTTCGAAATCCAATTATAACTACGTTCGTATTTTTTAGGCCTTCAATAAACACTCTCTCCGTATATCGATTACTATGTCTCTACATCGATTAATATAGGCATATTCTTCTTGCTTGTAAGAATATGCCCATTTGGAAACAGATTATCTTCCATAAATTTTAAGCGTATTTGTTTCCTGCAGATTAGATATGATAGATTAACTTCTTATTTTGAAGCTACCAATGTCAGAATATTTGATCCCCGACAAACTTAATCATCATCACAAAATGAAGCATCAATCTCAAAATAAACTCGCGAATAATTTATAAGAATTCAAAAATTCCTATGAAGTTAATATTAGCAACATTAATAGGGGTAAAACCGTTTACCCTGATTTTGGCGTTATTAATTCTCCTTTCTAGTGCACAAATTCTGAATTATATTCTACTAGTGAAGAAAAAAGAATTTCCATAGTTGCCATGCTGTTGTCGAATTCACTTCGTCTGTGAAGATTCATTTGTTTTATGACGTCAACTCTCCAATGTTCATTTCTTTTTAAACTATCCCTACTTAATAATAATTACAATTACAGAAACTATATTTATTCCGACTTATAATATGTTTACTAAGGATTTATATCCTATCAAACAATAAAGATTTAGTAAAATAATTGCGCGGGTCTATTTCGTTTTCTATAACCTCCGAACTCGGGGTAAAACTGGGTACTTCTAGTGGGGTAAAACCGGGTACTTGTGGAAACTACGGATACCCGACCCAAGAGGATTTTCTTTGAGTTTGAGATAGTTGGTAATTTGTGAGTTGTAAATGTTCCATCAGAACATTTGAGCTTTGAGTCAAATGTTCTGATGGAAAACATTTCCGATTTTCAATATTTTCTTTTTTGTGACAAATACAAAGAATTATTTTCGTCAAAATTTTAAAAATAATTGAAATTAATTTAACCCATTATTTCTTCGCTCGCAAATAAACGAATTTTATTCATTTTTTTCTCATATAAAACTTAAAATGCATGAAAATTAAAAATCTTTTGCTTTAAGTCTTTGCAATCGTTTGGTTTTGTTTAACGCATCGTCATTTCGACTGAGATTGCCTTTTAGTTAGCTTGAATTTTAAAGAAGAAAGAATTACGTAGAATACATTTTTCTTCTTATGCTTCTAGATTTGGATCATTAAAATAGTAGGAGAACCCAGTAAGTCTATTACGTTTTCCCAATTTCTTGTTCTGTGCAACATTTGTTAGATTCTTACATTTCATTTTGTCGCTATTCTGTTCTATTGTAATTTCTAAACCAGCAGTGTTTCAACGCGATAGTGACATTACTAGGTTCTCTGTTTCATTCCTACAGATTTTATTACTAGTTTAGATACGAATTTTGGAAATATTTTTAAATTGATTGTCTTCATTCTTAAATTGTCAACTACGCTAACTATTGTTAAATCTTTAAAAAAAAATTTATTATTAAATTGTCACGTAAAATAAAATTTTATGTTACTTTTCCACTAAAAGTATAGCTTTCCCTAATTTCCCATAGAGTTAACATGTGGGGTAATACCGGACTTTTTCTACAAAAAAATCAGTAGGAAAAAAAGGCAATAAAAGCTCCAATTAAGCTCCAACAACCCGTCGAGGCCGCGGTGGTCTAGTGGTAAGGTGGTAAGGTCTCGGCCTTGTGGCCGGAGAGTTCCAGGTTCGAAACCCGATTCCACTGAAGATCCGCCGTATGGGCCTGTTGCTTGCTAAATCATGCATAGTGGCCAAGCGTCCTCCCTTTGGTGTGGCGTGGAAGTTTGGAGAACGGGTACCAGCTCAAGCATCGTCCTTATCACCTGACCGTGGTTCGAAATTACGAGGTCCGTTCCCAAAATAGCCCTCGTGTTGCTTCGAAACGGGACGTTAATATAACTAAACTAAACCAACAAGCCTTCGAACCTTAGGTACCCGGTTTTACCCCACTTTCCCCCAATCCTAATCTGAATAGTCAGAAATAAGGAAGGCTGGTATTGCCTTAAAGGCTTTCTTTGCTTCGAATTACTAAATATTAGTCATTTATGAATACCCTTTTTTTGCATCTATATTTTGCACAACAATACATTCATGTTTCTGCAGTTAAGGAAAATACTTTGACGGAACTCTGGTAGCACAAAAATACTCTCACGAATGCTTGGGAATAGATTCGTTTTATTTTTTATATCATGAAAGAGCTGAAGTGAATATTTTTTGAAGAATGTCTTTCAAGACAGTTAAATAACACAGAATTCAATATTATATTATAAGAAAGGAACAAGGTATGTAAATTTATGTACAATTAATAATAATTCAATAGCTCTGAGACATAAAGCTACTCGTAGATAAAACTTATGATACTGCTGCTCAAAAATAAGCATTATAGGGACTTTGATAGGAAATATAGTAAAACCTGTCTATAACGGTATTTCAGGGACCTAATACATACATTGTTATAGACAGGTTATCGGTATAGACAGTTTGGGGATTTGTGAAATCGAATGTTTATGTGCGTTTTTATGTATTAATATACTAACATATTTTATTGCGAATATTATTCGTCTAAAAAATAATAGCTGATATAAAATTGTATTTTATAATCATATAAAATATAGAATTCTATTTACTGATATATAATTTTATATTTTAACATTTTTAAGAAATTCTAAGATGAGAAATAGAGTTGAAAACTTTGCCAGCATTGTCACCTTTAAACCGTTTCCGTTTGCTATTCACTTTACTTTTTTCCACGGCATCTTCAATGTCTTTCCTTTTTTTTCTCAAAAATTGCCTATCGTCGACTGAAAAATTCCATATATTTTAGCAGCATCAACTTACTTTGGCTCTCGATTCTTAGTTCTTGATTTTCGAAATTATTTGTAGCTTTTCTTCGAATGCCAATGTTTTACGCCGTGGCATCAGATTCAAGGTGCCAGCACATCAAAATCGAATTTCAAAGGAAAGGTTGTCAGTTCGAAGTGCTAAATTCGTATGAACAAGTTAGTATCCTGAAGGAGTCAGCGCAGTCAAACAACAAACATCTGTTCACATTCCAATCGCTATCTCCCCCCCCCCCGGATCACCCGGCTATAAAGAGCTTCTGTTTCTAGCCACCCTCCCCCGGGTTCACCTGATATCTGAATTCTTGATCGTAGATTTTCTTTTTGCAAGGGGAAAAAAACCCGAATTGTACTGTACCAGCTTTCTTAAGAGGTAAAATTATCATTATAGAGAGGTGAGTCTAAAAAGTGATTATCGTTGTGGACAGGTTGAAAATACTTTAAGTAAATAGGAATTCCGCCAAGACCAAAGAAAATATCGTTATAGAGAGATGAGTCTAAAAGGTGATTATCGTTGTAGACAGGTTGAAAATACATTGAGTAAATAGGAATTCCGCCAAGACCAAAGAAAATATCGTTATAGAGAGATGAGTCT